>PVJL010001046.1:119327-304489 GCA_004026885.1 Lyroderma lyra
TCCATCCATCCATCCATCCATCCATCCATCCATCCATCCATCCATCCATCCATCCATCCATCCATCCATCCATCCATCCATCCACCCGTCCATCCATCCATCCATCCATCCATCCATCCATCCATCCATCCATCCATCCATCCATCTACTCATCCATCCATCCATCCATCCATCCATCCACTCATGTGGCTATCTATTTGCTTCCCCATCCACCCATCTCCATGCTGAAACTCCATCTCACTGAGCAGGATCTCCAACACTATTACGACTCTTCTGCCATCATTCTGGAGCCCCGGAACCCCACTCTCATGCCCTTGTACCCTTACTCGCTAGCTTATGCTGAGGCAGACCTGTCATAGTCTCCGTTGCACAGGGCTCGTACAGGGATGCTGAAGGGCTGCCATACAGGGTTCAGTGTGTTTTTCACAACCTCTGTCTTGTGGCAGATGGTGAACCTGGAGAGGAGCAAGAGAATTGGAACCAACCTTTGGGATGGGACCGCGCCCAGGGACAGGGCCTGATACTCTTGGACATTCCTGGGGGTCTCCTACTTGTTAAGCATATATTGTGTGCCGCCTTGAGTGAATTCTGGACTCGGGTCCTGGTGGAGTCTAAGATGTCCCACACACAGCCTAAAAGCCCTAATGGGCCCATGGTCACTGTGGGGCCGGCAGGGGACCATGGGAGAGGAGAGTGACTCACGTGCCATCCTCATTGCTTCGATAGAACACAAGGAAGGGATCTGATTTCCCAAAGAAGTCCTTCTTGTCCAGCTTGTTTGCACACAGCTGCATGGTAGCAATATCCTAGGGATGAAGTTGGACTGTCGACACTCAAATTTCCCATAGCCTCAGACAGCCCACTGAAGGGATTTGGGGGAGAGAAGGGAGCCTCCTGGGTCTAGCATGTGGCCCTTACTGACCCGACAATTGCTAAGTTCCTCTGCGGTCAGCAATATGGTCCCACACTTCTTGCCTGGTACACCCCTAGAAGCAGAAAAAGCCTCTTTGTGAGGGGGGAGAGTAGGCTACAAGGGTTGGGGTGGCCAATCAGGGACTAGGTGGACTAAGGGATTCAATTGCCATTTACTGACAGTTCCCTGAGTGTGTCCCCTTCTGGTCCTGGGTGGCTTCTGGTGAGGAAGGGCCTAACTTTGACTGGGGAGGGTTCTATAGTCTGGAAGCACAGCCCAGATGGACATCTCATAATGGCAGCATGGGAAAGACATCGGATTGAGAGTCCTGGGCAAGCTATTTGCCCTTTCTCTGGGCTCTAGTTTTCTATTCTATGAAATGGGAATCATGCCTACCTCTCAGTTCTTTGAAGAGGTCTGGATGTATGCATGGAACAAAGAGTGTTACAGATTTGAAGGTGGTTATATTTCTCAAAGCCGACCTTGGTATCTGCTATATGCCAGACACTGTGCTAGGTATGACTTGGCCAGTTGGCACTCTCCAGCTCTGCAAGATCCTGCCCTAGGGGAGTTTCCAGGGGGGAGGGGGATGTCAGAGCCAATAGGCTAACTAACAGTCCTGCATGAGGGAGAGGAATTTCTATCCAGACCAGGGGCAAAGGACTGGTTAGGTGAAAGATGCTGTGCTTTCTGAAGACTGCAAAGAGTAAAATAAAAAAGGCAATGGAAGCCTTAACTTCTCCCGACCCACATGGATGAAGGGTGCACACCAGGACACCCAGCCCCAACTTGCCTTGGGTCTCCAAGCAGGCAGGGGACCTTGTTGATATGGGCCTGTGAACTCTGATCCCCAAAGAGATCCAAAGTGTGGCAGAGAGAAAGCTAGATCAGGAGTGTCCTGGGTTCAAGTCCGGGTTCTAACTTGCTACATGATTTTCCCCATCTTTAAAGTGAAAATGTTGAACCATTTCTTTAGCTCCTTTGATCTCTGACTCTTTGTGCTTTAAAAAAGACAAATGTGATGAATACAGGGACTCTTTCTTTACCTGCACAACCAGGACAAAGTCAGTGATCCCACGGCCTTCTCACTGTTATTCGTATCCCTGATGTTTCCTCACCCAGAGCGAATTCCAGTCAATGATTATAATAATCACCACCTGGCATCCCACCCCTTTTTCCTTGCCCTTCTTTCACTCTGATAAACTTATTCGGCATGACCACAGCCTTAGTTCAAGCCTAACCCACACTGTACCTGTGCAACTGAATATCGCCAGAGGGAAAGGATGGATTTCTAACATTTTAAATGCATGACCACAAGGAGGGTCCTTCATCAAACTATACACGCCAAGTCCCTTCACCCTTCAGTTCTGCTGGATGACAGTTTCCCTCCTCCTCTCTCCTCAAACCCCCAAAGCCTCCTCCCCCACCGCCACTCTCCACCAGTGACCTTGTTTCCTACTTCACTGACAAAACTGAAGCAACCGGAGGAGAATGTCCGCAGACCCACCACCACGCCTCCCTGCTCCCCTATCTTCACCCACACTACTGTGTCTTCCTACTGCTGCTATAAATGACTATCCATGTGCCTATTTATCCCGCCACTGTGCTACATTCCACACCCTCTTGCCTACACAAGGACATCACTCCAGCAGCTCCTCGCCCCCAAACGTTTTTTGTTATGTCAGTTTTCCAGTTTCTACTGGGTCATTCCCATTAACAGACAAACGGGGTATAATTTTTCTCGTTGAGAAATTACAAAACTGATCCTGACCTCACTTTCCTCTGCAGCCACCTCCTTTTCTCTTCTCTTTGTAGCAAAACCCCTTGAAAGATTCTGGGACGCCCATTCCTGTCGTCACTCTTTCCGAAACCTCTCCACTTGTCACCCCTGCCTCCCTTTCAGCACTATGCTGGTCAGAGTCACCAGTGACGTCCATCTTGTTAAATCCCAATGGCCGGTCCCCAAGCCTCACCTCCCCTGGCCTGCGGCAGCAGCTGACATAGTTGCTCACTCTCTCCTCCTTGCTACACATCCAGGACAGCGCCACCTTCTCTGGGTTCTCCTCCTACTTCATTAATGCTCCTTCTCAGTCTCCTTTTCTAGTTCCAATTCCTGGAGTCTCAGTCTTTGTTCTTCTAGCTCTCTCCTCACTGCCTTGGTGAGCTCATCTAGTCTCAAGGCCTTAAAGAGCATCTGAGACTCATGTATCTTATTGCATATTTGACAGATCCACTTGGATGTCTAATAAAAATCATGAAATTCAACAAGTCAGACTGAACTTCTGAATGAATCCTCCATCCCCCCAAATTAGTCCTCCTTCACTTAAAAAAAATTTTTTTTTACAACACCATCTCAGAATGGCAACTCCACCCTTCCTGTTGTTCAGGTCAAAGGCCTTGGTGTCATCCTTGACTTCTCTTTTCCTCTCACATCCACATTCAATCTTTTAGCAATCTGTTGGCTCCACCTTCAAGATATATCCAGAACCTGACCCCTTCCCCCTCCTTCGCTGATACCACCCTGGATTACTGTAATAGCCTTCCAATTGGCTCTCTGCTTCTACCTTTGTCCACCCCAGGTTTATTTTAAATTTAGTAGTCAGGATCACCCTTCAAAAGCATAGTCATTGTATCATGTCAGTTCTCTGCTCAGAGCCACTGCCAATTCAGAGTAAAAACTAACGTCCTTACAGTAGCTATAAGGCCCCAACTGTTAACTCTCCAACCTCATCTCCTGTCTTCCCTCTTGCTGCTCTTTGAATGTTACAGGTTTTTGCACTGACAGTTTCCTCTGCCTGGAACATCCCTCCTCCAGATTATCTGCATGGCTCACTCCCTTACTTTCTTCAGGTCATTGCTCTGAAGTTACCTTTCCAAGAGACCTACTTAACCCCTTGTTGAAGATTGCAGCTCTCACCCATCCCCCATTTCCAATCTCCCTAATTCTGCTGTATGTTGACTTTTTCCACCCATAGCATATGTCTTCTAATATATTATGTAATTTACTTATTTATTATGTCTATTGTATAGCCACCCTCCTTCTAGTATAAGCTCTCTGAGGGCAGGAACCTGTTTTTATTCATCATTACAACCTAAGCCCCTTGAACAGCAGCTCACATATGAGCTTGGACAATTAATTTCATGAACTCATCCTAGAAAAAGTGCTACATACCTCATTGCTGAGTATCACTATGGTCATCTTTGAAGGACTCCCCTTGGGAAGCTGTGCATCGACACCGGCGCCTAGTCTACCCTTCAAAGCAATTTTAAAACTTTTTTTCTG
The DNA here is from genome assembly GCA_004026885.1 of Lyroderma lyra. Classification (NCBI taxonomy): domain Eukaryota; kingdom Metazoa; phylum Chordata; class Mammalia; order Chiroptera; family Megadermatidae; genus Lyroderma; species Lyroderma lyra. The sequence goes on from PVJL010001046.1 coordinate 123,524, forward strand.
GAATGGTCATCAGAGCTGTCATTGTACCCAAAACCTTGCCAAGGTTATGACACCTTACCAAGTTGGTTGTACAGTTCTGCCCTCATAAGGACATGATGGCAAATTTGTGAACTTAACTTAACTGTCAGACTAGGCACTGGCATGGGTGCATAGCTTTCCAAGGGGAGTACTTTGAAGGTGACCATAATGATATTCAGCAATGAGGGATGCAACACTTTTTCTAGGATGAGTTTGCAAAATTAATTGTCTGACCTTGCAGAGCATAGGCCCAGTAATACTTGTAAATCCCTGGTGCCTAGCACAGGGTATGGCATACAAAATATGCTAATAAATATTTGGTGAGTAATGGAATCTCCAGAGGATTTACTGAGGGAAGCCTCCTAATGTGGTGAACAGCTTAGAAGTGAACCTTAAAGGTTGAATCAGACTTGGAAAAAGAGTGAGCTGAGACAGAGAGAAGACATAAGGCCTGAGACTGACTTGAGCACAACCCTGGGGATTGGAGTCTCTCGGTGAGGGTGATGGGAGACATTGAAGCCTCCTGACCAGGGGAAATTCCAGCCTCTACTTTTATGGGGTCAGCAGCCTCTTTGGGAGGAGAATTTGGAGGCACCCGCCCTTCCCCCCACTCATCCCATCCGGTTCAGCTCACGTGAGGGGTCGCTCTACGCGACTGCCCTGGCCTCCAATCACCTCTCCCAGGGCCAGGAACGCTTGTCCCAGGAAATCCTGCACCAGGACAAGGAGTCAGCGAAGCCAGGAGGGGCTGGGGGCGCAGAGTCCCAGCCCAGCCCCGGTCATCAGCCCGGCCCTGGTCATCAGCCCCAGCCCAGCTACAACGACCAGAGACCATCACTCGGCTTCACTGAAGGGGGAGCGGGAGGAGGAGGTGTATCTCTAGGCAGGCTCCACTTCTAGCGTCTGCCATTTACTTAAAACTACTGACCCAGGGAGTTCCCTGATGGTGTAGTGGCTTAAGGCTTCGGCGCTGGCACTGTCAGCGCTGCGGCCTGGGTTCAATTCCCAGTCAGGGAGCTATCCACATACCAAAAAGCAAAAAAAAAAAAAAAAAAAAAAAAAAACAACAAAAAAAACCAAAAAACTACTGACCCAGATGCCATCCCAACCCTCACCGCCACCCTCCTCACCCCGCCCAGTCCGGTTCACCCTCACCTTCTGCGGGTCCCAGCAGCAGCAGAGAAAGAAGAGCAGTGAGTAAGAGGCACAGGTGGGAAACCGAGGCAGGAGCGTGAGAGGAGGGCCGGGAGGGTGGGTTCGGGGCCGAAGAAGGTGTAGTCGGGGTTGGGGGATGTAGGAGGGTTCCAAGGGTCGTTTAACACACTGAGCGCCGTCTGTGTGCCCGGCCCACTAGGGGACGCTCGCTCACCGGTTTGGAGATGTTGGTTTTAGAGTCGACGTTGTACCTGGAAAGAGAGTGGAACCAGCGTGGGGCGGGGCTGGTGGGAGAGAGTCTGGAAAGGGGGTCAGGTTTCGAGTCCTGGTTAAAATTGCAGGTGGAGAGAGGGGCTTGGACTCGATTTCAACCTGGATCTCCTTTGGGGCAGGAGTCAGAGAGGGTCAGGCCTGGGGCCAGGCCAAGTCGAGGGCCTACTCGGGGTGGAGTCATATGAGGCGGGACTTAGATGGAGGCGGGGCTACATTTGGGAGCAGAGTTGTGGGCAGAACTAGGCCTGGGAAGTGAACTGGATTGGATGTAACCTAAGGGCAGGGCCAAGCTAGACTTGGAGGTGGGGCTAAGACTACAGTGGATCCCTTCAGAGCTGGACCGAATTGGGCCCGGGGGAGGAGCCAGCCCGGAGGCCAGGCGGGGGCGGGGCCAGCCAGAATTTCGAATGGATCCAGGTCGGAGGCTGTCCAAGCCAGAATTCTGGGCGGGGCTCACACATCGAAGCGCAGATTTTGCTTTTCTTCAAAGAAATAGTCAAGGACGAATTTGCGCACGAAGTCTGGGTTCAGCGTGTTGTCGATCACCTCGGTCCGTCCAAACTGGATTGGGGTGGGGGTGTGTCGAGAGTCAGCGCGGGGCCTGCAAGGAGGCAGGTGATTCCCGGGGGCAGCTCTGGGCTGGGAGAGGACTCGGACTCACCTCCCGCCACTCCTGGCTGGCCCGGGTCTGCGTGTAAAGCACCACCACTGCCGGCGGGGGCGGGGAGGGAAGGACGTCAGGTCGTTCCGCGCCCCTCCTCCCTGCTGCTCAGTCGCGCCCGCACACCAAGTTCCCCACTCCCACCCCACCCTGGTGCCGCCTACTGGGGTCGGACTTGGAGAACGTGTCGAGGTCCAGCAGGTTCCTAGAGAAAGCAATGGACAGACGGGGAGAGGGTAGGTCATCCTGAAGCCCACCGCCTCGACTCTGCCTTGAGTTTGGGTACCCAGGGGAGGCATGGCGCTCAAATCGTACCTCCCTATCCCATTACTACATCTAGCTGGGGTCCGCGTTGTTAGCACCCTGGACAGCACAGGAAATCTCAGCCCAAGGACCGTGTCTCTGCGGACTGGACTCATACGGGTCCACACTGTCTCCAGGGGCCCAGGAAAAGGGATTAGCCCTAGAACTTTGTCCTCCTGGGGCCCAGATCCTACTGGATCCCAGCGACCCATCCCCTTGAAACCACAGGCTGAATGAGCCGTCCTTTGTGGGTGGGGCTGTTCAGGGAAACCCCCTCCCCGAACCTGCTAGTGACTCTCCGCAGTCTTCATCTGCGGTTTTCCGTTCCCGAACGCTTTGCCCCCGAGGTCTGGCCCCTGTCTGCGCCGAGCTCCAGAGCCATTTGGGGCTGGGGCAGTGCCTAAACCCGCCTCAGCTGGCCCGCTCACCTGCAGGACACGGTGATTTCAATCTTGGTGGCCGGGACGCTGCGCTCAGAGGCTCCGCTGAGAGACATGGCTGGTTGGGTGGCTGGAGCCTCAGCGGGCTAGGGGCGGTGGCAGCGGCGGGGCCGGCCCACCCGTGTGCCGCCGCGGCGGCGGCTGTACTCCCTCCAGCCCTCCGTGCTCTCCAGTCACTCACGCCTTGACTGTGGGGCAGCAGCGGCTCCAGATGGCAACACAGCCCCGCCCAGCCCTGCGGGTGGCCCCCGCCCCGTTGGAGCAGCCTTCGGTGACAGAGAGCCTTACCCAGACCCCAACTCCAACCCACACCCTGAGAGTCCTCCCAGCATATTTCTCCAGGAGGGAAATCCAAGCCCCCTGAGAGCTGTCCGCGGTGCTGAAGGGTTTGGGGGACCGGGTGGGCGTTTCTTCTTCCTGAGCCTTCCTTCAACAATCTGCTTCTCCCCTTTCCCACTCCCGCCCTGCCTAGGTCTCTGAATAGGAAGTTACACATTTGTTCTCATTAGCCGTATGACCTTGGGCAAGTTAGTATGTCTGTGGTTCAGTCTCCTCTCGGTAGAAAGGCCATAATAGCAGCTACTCAGGATGTAAAATTTTAGAGAGATCATCTATGGAAAGGACTCAACAGGGGGATTGTACACAGTAAGTTCTCAAGAAATGTTCACTGGCTTTATTTCCTTCCTCCAGGCATTTGCACCAATGACCTCTTTTGTGTTTAAAGTCAGAGCTCTGCAAACGGTGGCTGTTAACAGCACTGTGCGAAGCCCTTTCCCAGGCCAGGTCTTTGAACCCTCGTAACTTCATGGTGTTGCAGACACTCTGTGGGGATGCAACTCTAAGTCTCACTGTAGATGAGAGTGGTAGTCATCCAGATCCATCCTCCCTACACCAACTACTGCCTCGAAAGCCCCAGAAGCCAGTCCCTCCACCATAGGCAGTGGCTGCCAGTCACCAGTATCATGATTGTGCAGCATGCAGAATTTGTTAAAAATGAAGACCCCACCCCATCCCCAGCAACCCCAAATCTACATTTCAGGGAGTTCTGGGAATCTGCATGAATAAATAGGTTTCCTAGGTGACTAGGGCCCACTCAGGCCTGAGGACCACCACTCCAACAACAACTTTTGACTCTATGTCTCCATCTCACTGAGGAACACTATCATGGCTCAGGAGTTAAGGTACACGCAAGTCTCCAGTTTCTTCCTATTTCATCTGCCAAACACTCCAAAACCCCTTCTTGCACCACAGGACAGTAAGAACCTTGCAAGTAACTCCAGTCCACAAAGACAGCAATGAAATGAGGATGCCAGAGAGCTGTTCAAAAAGACTTAAGATTTTACTTTATCTGTGTCAAACCACCTATTCTCAGTGCAGGTGACCCCTCCTCCCCAGGAAAGAAGACTGGAAATGGAGGTGTCTTTCATGAAGTCTTGGCCTCCACAAGGCTCCAGGGAAACCCCACAGTTCTGAGTTGGTGGGAATCCCGGCTGAGAGTAGGGTGGGTGGGAGGCAGTGACAACAGGTGTGGTGGTCACTAGCCAGGAAGCTGGGGGTGGGAGAACCCTGTCCTTGGCTTTGGGGCTGCCCTGTGAATGATGGAGAAGGGGGAGTGAGGAGAATCCCCCCTGACTCTGAAGTACTCCTTGGCCAGGCATGGCTTTAATTCCACTCAGGGCACAAGTGAGAGAGAAGGACACTGTTGTGGGTTGGCTGCTTCATAAGGTGCTGCTGCTGGTGCCCCGGAGTCCAACACCACGGGCAAACTGCTCTAGCAGGCCCCCAATGGCACCGGAGGGACTGGGGGCTGCTGACCGAAGCCCCACTGTGCTGCTGTATGCAGCCAAGAAAGCTGAGCGAACCTCCTGCAGCCGAGTCTCCCGCTCACTCAGGGCTGCAAGCCTATGGGGAGGGAGGGAGAGAGAACAAATGAATGCATTTCCATGGGACAATTTCCAAGATCCTCATCCTCATCCTCATGTCACAATGCTCCTCCCTCCTATCTCCACTCAGTACCAGGCCAGCATCTGTCCTGTGGTCACATCACCGCGGTGGTCCTGTTTCCCTCTTAAACCATTCCTCTCTGTTCTCAGGCTACTGTTCTTTCCTAGAAGCAGGACCTTGCTGGGGCACTGGCCTGATTTGCTATGCGAAACAACTATTTTCTGTGATGACTGGAGTGGGGGAAGCCAAGCTCCCTTCAACTGCCATTGGCTTCCATTCCTTGGTAAGAACAGGCTGAGGCACAAGTCTCACACCTGACTGTACGGAGACCCCAGTGTCAGGAATCAGGTCTTGGTTGACCAAAGGCCTCAGCTTCCTTGAGGCCAGGACCTGGAACACCCTGGGAAGAAGCTCTTGGCAGTGTCTTGGAAAGGCCAGCGTTGTCACTGGAAACCCCTTAGCTCTAGGTACATCTTCAGTCACTGTGGTACCCAGGTAAACAGATAGGAGAGTGCTAGTTTTCCCAGCAGGATTCCTCTTCTGATTCTATGTGCTTTGCCTTCTTTGACCTCTACAGGCGCTGATCACAGATGGAAGGTAGGAAGTCCCTCTTCTACCCTTGGCCTGGACCTACCAGTCAGGAAGGGGAACAAGTGCATGAAAACACAGGCTTGTCAATGTGTGAATTCCATGAGTCTGTCTGACACCTTGAAGTGTTCTCCAATAGAGAGTCCTGAGGTACCAGCCACACCCAACCTCTGGACTAAAAGGTATGCAGTCTAGGAGTAGGAGGGACGTGGAAACAGAGGAAAAGTCAGGAACTCACATGGTGGTCCCTCTAACTGTCCCCTGGAGGGGGAATGGGGGTACACCTACATGCAATGAACTCTCGTGTTCCCATCTCCGTAGCACCAAGACTAGCCCTGACCACTAACTTAGTCCAAAATTTCCCTGAAAAGACTAATCCCTGAGTAATCCCTCCTGGAAATTTGTCAGAAGTAACAGAAATGTCCGCAATTCCCAAGCCCAAAGGACTTGCACCACAGGGCCTGGGAACAGATGGAAGTATGAGGAGAAATGACAGTCCTAGTATGTATGAGAACAGACCTAGGAAAGTAGATTGGTGGCAGTGATGTGTGTGTATGAGGGAGAGAGGGAGGGGGAGGGGGAGAGAGGGAAGGAGAGGGAGGGGGAGGGAGAGAGAGAGTTTAAGAGGACAGAGAGAAGCAGCAGGTTCTAGGGCAAAAGGAAGTCAAATCACTCTGGCAGCAGCACTAAGAAATGGAGCTCATACTGGATTCCTGCAATACCACAGACAACTCCAAAGTCTCTCCTGACATTTGGGAGAGATGCATGGTCCTAGATCTTTGTTTTCTTAGGTTTCACATAGGCTGGAGGCCATGTGTGCATCTTCAGATTTTCCTTACAGCACATAACCAGGAGAAATTCAGATTAGTGGTTTGTATACAGGGAATATTCAAAGGTCCAAACAGGTGCATTCTTACTGCCCCGTATTTCTGGGAGGCAAGAGGGGAAGAGAGCACCAAAAGCCCAGAGAGGATATGTGATCCACTTGAGGATACACCACAGGCAATGAGTAGGCAGGGACAGAGCTACCACATGCCATTCCCTCTCAAGAGATGAGCTGAGAGAAGTCAAGGCTGACACCCCAAGACAATAGCTGGTAAGCAGAGCAGCTAGGATTAGGGTTAAATTTCTCTGACACAAAGCTGAAGCACTGAACTCACATACTATGTGATCTCACCAGGGAACAACTCTGTTCCCACCCCCACCCTGCAGTCTTGGGGCTTGAAATCATGTAGAACCTAGTCCTCCTCTGAGAACCACCAGAACCAACCAGAATTCTGAGCTAGGAGCTCAGAGAACTGCTCAAGGTATAATAAGTAAAGGATGTGGGACTGGAGTTGCCCGTTTCAGTAGCTACTGCCAGGTAAGGTGGGGTGTTACCAAGCAGATGTCTGTTTTCTGCAGAGATAGCCACTACACCACCAGGGAACCCTTAACTATCTTTTTAATCCTTCAAAAATCTAAGGTAGGGATCTTGTTTTGGGCTTGAGGGCCTGGCTACAGAGGTTGTGCCAGGTACTCGTGGGCTCTGAACTCCTTGGGCTACAACCCAGCTGCAGGGCCAGGGCCTGTGAGTGCCACCCTGGGATCCCAGGGTCTAGCCCCTGCCTGCCCTCATCAGGGAGCCTTCTCAACTCCCCAGGGCAATGTGCCTCCAACCTGTGAGCACTGGTGGGTATAATCTGCATTCTGGTGGTGGGAGGATCTCTAGCACCTGAAGCTCACTCAGCCCACTGGGGAGGTGAAGGCCCTCAGGCAGTCACAGCAAGGAGCAGACCATGGGCAGCTCTCCTCCCACCTGGGATCTGTGAAGCAGAAGAGCAGGCAGGGAGCAGGTGACTGTCACAGCGGCAGCCCTCAAGCAGACGTATTACAAGTGCTGGGGGCTCAGTATTAGAAACATTTTTTTTTTTTTTTTTTTTTTTTAATGTGGATAGTTCCCTGGCTGGGAATTGAACCCAGGCTGCAGTGTTGACAGCACTGAAGCCTTAAGCCACTACACCACCAGGTTATTCCCATCAGTATTAGAAATTTGAGGGAGATGATTTTATAGGCTTTGGGCTTAGCATTGCCATTCTATTTTCTTTCCTGACCAGAAGCAAAAGCAGAAGACAAAAGTGGTGAGGGGTCGGCAAGAAACCCTTGGTTCTGCTTGGGTGGAGCACAGCCCTTGGCTAACCCAGCTCCATTCTGGCTCTGAGCTCCACCACAGTTACCTTCTTTACCCCACTGTTCTGCTTTCAAAGGATTCTCCTGTCAGGCAAAGCTGTGGACAGAAATAGAATCTTCTATAGTTACAGTCCAGCCAGCTTTCCCTCAGGGTGTGCCCCGAGACACTGTGGATGGGTTTTGGATGCCGGGGAGAGTGAATACACACTCCAATGCACCTCCTGAGCAGCCCAAGGCTGGCTTCACACCTCAGGGATCCATGAGCAGTGAGGTATACTTAGCTAAGACACTGGGGTGGGGCAGGGATCCCAGGCCAGCAACCAGGGGCTGGCTGCTGCCTCATTCCTAACGAGCACTCCTGATTGCTCACCAGCTTTTGATATGGGCAGGGGAGCATCCTGCCTTTTCAAGCAAGACACTTACAGACAACTGTTAGGGAGCTCATCCGGGAAGCTGAAAGGGAGAGAGGAGTCTGTGTGCAGGGCAGCCCGTTCCTGAATACTGCCACAGCCTGTTACCATCTGCCAGCTGCCAAAGTCTGTGGAGAGAGAGGATCCGGGCAGGGGATGGTCCACTGATCTGGGGCAGAGAGGAGAGAGAGAGGGAAGAAGATGATGCAGTCAGTCGTATGCCTGACAGGAGAGGCCCTGGAGGGGTGGGGGTTAGGGGCTATGGTGGTCCTGGCCCATGGCCACAAAGCTCTGTTGGTGGAACATCAGTAAAGTCAACCACTTTTCTCCAAAAGTGAAAAAACAGCTGGATAGGTTGTGACCCAGAAAAAAGTGTACAGATCACAAGGCAGACTCAGCTGTAAGGACAATGTTTTGTGCAAACACAAGAGCAAAAGAACAAGAGCAAAGCATGGTGACAAGAGGTAAGCCACCAACCAAAACCTGTCCTGGTGGCTGACAGAGCAAGCACAATCTCGATAGCACCAAAAGCAACAGAGCAAAGCTGGATGCCCCAGGAACCAGGATCACCCCACATTCCCTAGCATGCACACTGGCAGTGTGGGCAACACAGAACCCAGGGGCCGCTGAGGCCCTCTCAGAGAGGTGGGAGAACAAGCTTCCTGGGGACGATGGAGGATGGTGACCTAGATTCAAGAGTGAGGTGCTGGGAGCCCTGAGCCCCATCCTCTGCAGTGCCTTCCAGGAGATATAGTTTGTATTCGTGAGCATTCCCTGCAAACTCACTGACTATGCCCAGAGGGAAGGGATGAATCAAGCAGGCAACTTGACAGCTTCATCAGGCCTTTTTCAGATGGAGGTTTGTGGGGTGTGGGGCAAGGAAAGTTGTATTGGTAATCTACTGCTGCCATCTCCTCCTCACTCAGAGTCAAGCCCTCTCTGCTGTCTGGAAAGCAGCCCAGCCAGTAGGGGTCCGAGAGGAGAAAGGCCCTCCCATCAGATACCCCAGGTCTCAGTCCCCAAGATGCATCATCGTTGATGCTTGATCCGATCTTTATTCTTTAATAAGAACAGCAGAAGGTGCTCCCGTAGAGACCCGGAAACAGCAAAAGCATGAATAGTGGTATAGGGGGTGGGAAACAACAAAAGACATTCATTGACCTTGGCCCACCCAACTGACTGCCATAAAGAGTTCCGAGTCTGAGCTGACAGACCCTCTCATAAGTCACCAACCTAACCTCACCCTCAAGCAGCTGCCACCTGAGTGCAGCTCTAGCCAAGCACTGCATCTCCAGTGATCCTTAACCACCCCCATTTGAGAGACAAGGAAATGGTAGCCCAGACAGGTTAAGACACCTGCCCAAGGTCCCACAGCTAGTGAGTGCAAGAAGAGATTTTTAAAGCCAAGTTTGATTACAGATTTGTCCTACAACAGAACCACCTTGAGACCAGAGAAAACAGATGGCTTTCTATGCTAATGCTGCCGTGAATCGGAACCTCCTGCAACCTCCAGACTTTCCATATCCATCATTCCTATTAAACTCTGGAAGGTGTGTGAGAGAACAGGATGTGGCCTGCCACCTGGTGGAAGCCCCCAGTGCTCAACAAAGCAGAGCTTCCTTGTTTCTAGACGGAGAAACTTGGGAGGGCTCAGGCAGTCTATAAATCAGAGAGGTGCCTGGGAAAGGACAAGCCACAAGCCGTATTCTGCCTTCAGTCAGCACAGCCCTTCTCAGGTCGGCCTCGCTCCACAAATTATCTACCGTTTAAACTTAAGGGTAGAGTTTCCTCTCCAGTTATAGCAGTTGGTGGGAAAACGATTCCTAAACACCAGAGTGTTGAAGGAATGAAAATGATGCTGAGTAGAAGATGGTGGTTAGGGTGAGGCCTGGGGCCAGGAACACAGGGGTTTCTTATACACTAACCCCACTCCTCCAGGGCTATCAGAGATTCACAATGCCAATGGGAAAACGGTGGGCAGATGGGTGCGGTCACCACGAGGTTCCCTGCAAGGATTCCTGGTTTCCTAGGCTAGCCAGTTCTCTTCACTTCCCCAGTGTCCAGCAGGTAGCACTACAAGGCAAAAACCGCACCTGGAGTAGCCAGGGTACAACTGTGCAATGGAGTAGGCAGCACAGACAGCAAGCAGCAGGGTGAATGATCCTAGGGGACACGAAGCCATCTCAGTGAGCAGACATCTTTTGCATCTTTTTCAAGAGTGAGCACTCAGGCTTCAAATGAATCTTCCTATTTGAGGGTTTTATCAAAGAAAGGGCTGCAAAACAACAGTTCAGCTCCTGGGTTTGAGAACTAGAGGCTGTGCTAAGGAGAGAGGTGCTCATAAGTGCCAGTCTGGATTAGCTGGCTAGAGGGGTTACCTGAAGATGAAACAGTCACCAGAAGGGAGCACCTGTACCTGCCTAGTAAAAGAATGAAATCCTTCAAGTCAGTGCACGGATAACTCAACCTGCTTTAGTTAAAGACCCTACACTCTTCTGCCCTGTACTTTTGCTCAAGAAGTGGAGGAACATGGGGCCCAGCGATGCTTAAACTGCAGAACCGTGGAGCCAATGTTGCTTCTAAGGTTATCGGTTCACATCCCTGTGGCTTGGAAGGCTCAGACCTCTGCCCAGGTGGTTGGCTACTTAGCAATATTTTATTCCCTTCACAGAACCAAGGAAGCTGCAACTCCCACCTCCCCCCACCTCCTGCCAGATGACTACTGTGGGCCAACTCAGGCAGGTGTCTTTTAGATAGCCCTTTCTGGAAGGAGGTATAAGAATACCCATAGAAGCAGATCTGGCCCAACCCACACAGCCGAGTCAAGAAGAAAGAGATCTGGCCTGGCCTTTCTTTCACCTGCCCAGCCACTGGGCATGGCGCATAAGCCTTCAGCTAAGTAACTGATAAGGATAGATCCTTAACCACAGCTACAGTTTACTGAGTATTTGTGTAAAGATGAATATTTACTATGTGCTAGGTACTCTGCGCTATTAACTCATTTAAAAAACCCAAATTGATGGAGGCTAGGATGATTACTCCCACTTTATAGAGATGAGATGAAAAAACTGAGCTCAGAAGAAAAGTGTTTTTTTGTTTTTTTTTTTCCAAGTCACACAACTAACTACAAGAGGCAACGCTGGGAATGCAAATCGGGTCTGACCAATACACTGAAGGAGTTCCCTGGTGGTGTAGTGGCTAGGCTTTGGCACGCTCAACGCCGCAGCCTGGGTTCGATTCCCAGTCAGGGAACTACCCCCTCCCCACAAAAAACACTGATCTTTCTTCCTGATAAGGGGTAGGGACCTCAGAATTGGTTCAGTGGTGGGCACAGAGCTTGCAACTGGAATAAAGCTCAGAGCTTCTGATGTATGGTTGAAAAAGAGGTCCTTTTTTTTCCCAGCAGCCACAGCCATGAAGGTTGAGCTGTGCAGTTTCAGTGGGTACAAGATCTACCCTGGACGCGGCAAGCACCATGCCAGGACTGACGGGAAGGTACTCCAATTTCTTCATACAAAATGCAAATTGGCAATTTATCGACAGATAAATTGGACTGTCCTCTGCAGAAGAAATCACAAAAAGGGGCAGTTGGAAGAAACTGAGATGAAAAGAACCTGCCGTGCAATCAGATTCCCAAGAACCATCACTGGTGTATCTCTCGCTGATATAATGGCCAAGAGGAATCAGAAATCTGAAGTTAGGAAGGCTCAATGAGAACAGCTATCTGGACTGCCAAGGAAGCAAAAAAGGCTAAGCAAGCATCTGCAAAGACAGCAATGGTTGCTGCTAAGGCTCCCACTAAGGCAGCACCTAAGCAAAAGATTGTGAAGCCTATGAAGGTTTCTGCTCCCCAAGTTGGTGGGAAATGCTAATTTGGCAGATGAAAATTTTAAATAAAGACCTGACTATAGCAAAAAAACCAAAATGAAACAAAACAAACAAACAAAAAAAAAACAAAGAACAATAGAAAAGAAAAAGAGGTCCTTCTGTGATCCCTGGATGTGAGAAAGGAAGCAGGGTGTCCTGGGAGTGACTGGGAAGCTGGACAGGAGACAAAGACAGCATGTGGAAGGAAGCAAGGGGACAGAACCAAAGGGAAATGGAGAGGAAGCCTTGATCAGGCTACACCTGAAGGCAGTCTTCCATTGGACTTTTCCAGATGAACGAACAGTTTTTTCCTTTACTATTAAAACACATTTGGGATGAGTTTTCTGTTACTTGTATCTGAAAGCACCTGAGCTGAAGGCTTGAAGGTCCCATATATTGCAGAGTATAATGCGCTCCTGTGTATTAATGCACACCTACATATATATTTTTTTTTTTTAGCTTTTTGGTATGTGGGTAGCTCCCTGACTGGGAATCGAACCCAAGCCGCAGTGCTGACAGCGCTGGCGCCGAAGCCTTAAACCACTGCACCATCAGGGAACTCCCCACACCTACATTTTTGGCCCAAACTTTCAGGGGGAAAAAAGTCTTTAATTTTTTAATTCAAATTTTTATTTGTTTATATTTAGATACTTGTATTACAAAGAAATTTTAGTTTAGTTTTTTTTTTTTTTTTTGATATGTGGGTAGTTCCCTGGCTGGGAATCGAACCCAGGACGCAGCATTGACAGGGCCAGCGGCGAAGCTTTAAGCCACTACACCACCAGGGAACTCCAATTTTTAAACAGGTTATGGTACAAGAAATTTTGTTACAAATAACTACAAAACACAAGAACAGATACAAGGTACAAGAAATTTTATGTATAAAAATTTGTTTATATATATATAAAAAAAACGATGATTATATTCCAGGGTATTATTTTGCATACGGTATCATTATTGATTTTTTAAGTTACCCTTTTAACTCATAAGCATAAATAAATTAAAAACATTTATATAGATATGGAATTAGTACTACCCACGTATAATGCACATCCCTTATTTTTCTCTCACAAATTTGAGCCAAAAATGTGCATGTTATACATGGCAAAGTGTAGTGCCTAGCTAGGAAGGACCTATGAGTTGTCTATCTAAACCTGATTATGCAGATAAGCAAAGAGAAACCCAAAGACATCAAGTGACATGTCTAAAGTCAGGGAATGAGTATTTGGGCCAAGATCTAGAATCCTAGACTTTGAGGGGGCCTGGATATCACCTAATCTACACTTAACCTCGCCACCCCCCACTGCCAATCCCACAGGGTCTGCCTAAGTGAATGACTCCAGGAATGGGGCCTTAGGGAAGAATCCTTCAGCTCGATAAGGGCCTGAATTCATAATACCTTCAAAGATGGATAGGACTAGATTTCTTACCCAGCCTGGCCTTTAACCATTGAATGGTGTGAGCATGTGACCCAACCAGGGACCTCTGCATTTCTGCAGAAGCCCAAGAATTCTTTTGCGACTCCAAGTTTTCTCTTCAGCGTCTCAAGGTGGCAATGCATTTAGGCTTCTCACCATTTGTGCCTGGTCTGGAGCTATGCCCCATGCAAGAACACATTACACATGGGACAGGAACCCTATGTACTTCAGAAAACAGGGAGTTCCCTGGTGGTATAGTGGCTAAGGCTTCGGCGCTGTCAACGCTGCGGCCTGGGTTCAATTCCCAGCCAGGGAACCACCCACATAAGAAAAAAAAAGAAACAGGCTGGTTTCTCTCCCTCATTACACACGGCCTGGGACAGAGCTCATTGCTGATAATGAGCAGTTAGTAGGTGGTGAAGGATGGGGGAAGAACAGCTAGCTGGGTTGGTTCCTATGTTGCCACTTAGCTATTCAACCAGGCTGCTGGGGGTCCCTAGCTAAGTTCATAGACTCTTCAGGCAGCTTGGCTCAGGGATGGCACCAACCCCTCCATAGGCATGGTCAGTGCTATGCTAGTAACCCCACCCCCTCCTAAAGATGTCTGACTCTGGAGCAGCGACCAAGGCCACAGAGCTGGGCAACTTATTAATCAGGGCTTGGGAAGGCATATGAGCTCTTCCCAGCCCACAGCCCTGTAGGTGCTTAGAGATTTAATAGTGGTCCAGAAATGCAGCTCAGTCAGAAGCTGCTACACTGGCAGCTAATAATGCAAAAACACTACCTGTCTTCCTGTGAGGGGTATGAGTTGGGCTGGGTAACAATCAGTACCCCACAGAACTTTATTCCCTACCTGACACCTACTTCTTCACTTTGAACACAGCTTTACCGGTTCCTTTTACAGGAATGTCCTGCTGTAAAAGAGATACGCTTGTGGAATCTGGAGCACAGGAAACCCAGAGAATTCACACCAGAAGGGAATTTTGGCTGTCACAAATAGCTTTACTAAAGGGTTTCTTTCCATAGAGTTCCCCTACTACATTAAAAAGCTGATTGGTTACTGTTACCTAAGAGAGGCAGGGAAGCTAATGACAGGATCCCTCAGGCTCTTCAAGATAAAGGAAACTAAATTAATTTTAATGTTAATGGAAATACATAATTAGAATGCTCCAAATCTGAATAATCTAGTCTTTCAAATCTCTGGCAAATAGGCATCCAATCCAGAACCTTATCAGCTGGCCAGTCCAGCTGGGTTCCAAGTGGGCATTCCCAGAATAGCCCTGCAGAGCTATCAAACACCTCACAGTGGCCCACCTCACACCGCTTCTAGCTGTGTCCCACTTTGATCCAGCTATCTCAGCCTTAGCCAGGCCCTGGCGCACAGGGCTGAGAAGCCAGAGCCTATCTCAACCTCCGTCAGCCTGTGAGGGTGGGCCCTGATGGCTGGCTATCCTAGACAGGTGGAGAACCGTTGGGGAGACTGAGGGAAACTATCATAAGGTTGGACAGTAGGCTATTTTGGCAGGAAGAAGGGATAATAAAAAGCTGGATGTGGGAAGAGGTGATGGGGTGCTGCCTTAGCAGGGGAGCCCCTAGCAGCTGGACAGTTAAGACTGCGACAGGGCCCCAGAGGACAAGAGGAACCTTCTGGTTTCCTTTCCAGTTGTCCAGCACAGGCAGAAAAGAAAGCAGAGATGATGAGCAAGAAGAGCTCCAGCCCAGAATGGCAAGGGTCATGCAGTGCCACAGCAGCCCTCGAGCAGCCCCAGGAAAGCTGGATGCAGAAACAGGAGACACAGCAGTGGGCACACACAGCGGTGTGAATGTGGGCTTGTCTCCCAGCACCATTTCTGCTCAGCCACCTCCAACAAAATGCCCATGGGGTCGGAGGGGTCGTGGACTTTGTTTTAACAGACTTGGCTACAGCATTGGGAGACCTGCTGTTCCAAGTTCAAGGGCTCACCTTCAGAGGTGAGTACATAAGACCCGCCTGGACAGTGCAGTCCGGAGCTCCTACTCACCTACTGCTGACCTGCTCTGCCTACGTTAAGAAGGGGGCTCTTCCCCATTTTCCTCCATTGCCTGCTTTTGCCCACAGAGAAAAACCCGAGGATGGTGATGAGAGGAGGGTTCCAGAAGTTTTGAGTCATTCCCTGTTAACATAGTTGTGACTTTGGGGCTAAGTTTCCTTCTGGTATAGGTCTACTGCAAGGAAAGGCCTGAAACTTCTGGGGCAGTACACAGCAGAGCTGGGTGGGTATGTAGGGTGGAAGCCAATGCTCAGGCTCTCTCTGCTGCAGGCCCATTTCTCCAGAGAGTTTAAGGAGCTCTTAAGTCTCGTATTACTTTGTTCTCTCCAGAATGGCCAGGTGTTCTCAAAGCTTTGCAAAGCAAAGCAATTCACAGCATTCTTTTCTTAGGGAAAAAAGTGGCATGGGGTCAGCTGGAAAATGCTTTCTCCAAGTGCCAGACCACCCCTCAATCCTAAGCCCCTGCCCAGTGCTCAGCTTTAGTCTCCTCTAGGAAACATCATTCCTGCAGCAACTCAAGCCATACCTGTCCACTGGGGCTGAACTGCTCCCATTCCAGGTAGGCAGTCTCCTGAGGTTTGCCCCAGCCATGCACTTCTAGCCTACTAGCTCCCTACTGTGTGTTCTCCTCACTGCTCCATCAATTCAGACATGGAACGGGAGAGCCAGAAGGGACTGGATCCACCATGTTAATGAGAATGCGAGGTCCACTGAGAAGGGGGTGGGGTGACGGACTGAGATGGGCCAAAGGCGACAGGTGAAGGCAGCCCTGACTCTCTGCCCATCACATCACAACCACTATGCCTTCTGGATTCCCCATCTGCCAGGGCTCCAGGAAGGTGCCTCAAAACACTCTACAAACCAGCTCGTGCTCTGTCTCCAGACATTAACCCATCCTCCAAACAGTGGGTTTCCCCACAAACTTGTCGATCACCTCTGGCCTCCTGGGTATACTGGCTACCTACCGGGTGGCATGACAGGAATCCTGTCCCAAGATACCAACGAGGCACCACCTTAGGTGCTGGAACCCCACTCTCCAGCCGTATTAAGTGGGGAGGGCTAGCTACCTCCACCAACAGGGGTTTTGGAGCTCCTCACCTGGCTTTGGGCACCTCCAAGGGACTGCTACCTATCCTGAAAAAGTTGTCAGAATGGTTCGAGGAGGAGGAACTGGAAGACTTGGCTTCTACCAGCCCATGGTGGGAAGGCAGGCGGTCCTCCAAGGGCTGCGGCCGGTTCCAGAGCACACTCTGTGGAGAGGATGAATGGCTCTTCCTCCTGCAGGGGGAAGTGGAGGGCTGTTGGCCAGGGAGCAGCCCCTGGAAAGCCCTCAGCCCACTTTTAGCAAATCTCAGGGCCCAGTCTTTACTTCCAGTGGGAAAATGTCACGTGGGAATGGGCATACATCACTGCTGCCTTAGTCATGGCCATGGGCAGCAAGAGCTGGCTCTTCATGCAGGGTCTGTGGCATCCATGTAATACTGGCCTAATGGCCTCTGAGCACGTTAGAAAACGGATCCTTAACTAACAGTTCAGTAACTGCCCCTCCCTCTAAATATTACACAAAATCTTGAGCCATCTGTGTTGGGAGAAAAAGTCATCAGATCCTCAAAGGAGCTGAAGCTCAAACAAGTTCCCAATTCCCAATCATCAGTTTGTACTCACCTCTTGTTTTCTTTTTCTAAACTGGCCCTCCACCTCCCAGGCTCTCCCAAGGAGTCCTTTTAACACCAGCTTCCCCTCACCCCACTCTGTGTGTCCAGCCTGCAGCTTCTTTCTTCATCCCACAGGGAGCCCCAGCCCTGCATGCTCCTGGGCCACCACAGGCAGTGTCCCTCACCAACCAGATGGCTGGCCTCCGAGGCCCAGGAGAGACAGCAGGGAATGGAGCTGTGCTTTCAGCCCGACTGTCAGGGTCCCCCCTTTGTTCCTGGGACTCCCTGGAGGTGGTGGCCCTGGGCCACAGCTGTGAGCAAGCTTAGTTCCCGCCTGGCCCCTCACCAGGCTGCCTGAGTCGGTGCCCCTGCAGGGACCAGCTCCACGGCCTCATAGGTGAAGCTCCCGGCGGCTCCTGGGGAGCTCTCCATGACCAGAGAGAAGTCGCTGCTGAGGCTGGTGGTGCTGCCCCGGTCCTTTCGTCCTAAAAGAAGCCAATGCCAACAGTCAGCATGTCATCTTCTATTACTGGTCCCCTCGCCTCTTCCACACCATGCAACTAAAGAGAGAAGCTTCTAAACAATCAATGCCTGTGTGGTCTGTATGCAGAAAGATGCTGGGGCCTGTGACTCACTCAGCATGCAGATATCCTCCAGGGTGAAGCCTGCATCCCGGGCTGGCAAACTCTTCCTCCTATAAACACAACCCAGAATGGTGAATGCCGGGTTGGACTGGGGTCTCCTTTGACCCCCCACTCCCCCACCCCCGCACGTTGCCTTCCTGGGAAAGAAGCTCCAACGCACTGGCAACTCATGGAGACAGGTCCTAACCTAGTGTTGCAGAATGCTAGACCCACTTCTGGGAAGCCAGAAAAGTCTGCCTCCCAGCTATGAGCTTGGCCTAACACACTAGGAGCAGCCTGGATTTGGAAGGTATGGGAACACCAAAAAGATGCCAACTCTCAGGGTCCTAAGGCAACTGCCAGCAAGACCCCTGCGTTTCCCAGGCTAGAAGCAGGCTCTGCTTACTCTGCTCAGTGGCGCCAACACACCCTGCAATAGCCCAGGGAGGTCAGCAATCCGCTTGGGTAGGAGAATTGGCTGCTTTGGCCAGGGTGTGAGGAGTTGGGCTAGCTTTTCCTGCAGCAAAGTATCCTGTTCTCCTAGTTCCCAGAGACCACTCAACTGTCCCAATGCCTTGCTGCTAGTATGATTGCAGACTGACCCCAGCCCTGCCTGTGTGCAGAAGAGCCCCTTACTCATCGATTGGCCTTCACCAGGGACTCCCACCCTGGCCTCAGAGGGAAGGCACAGGAAAGAAGGCCAGCCTGTCTAGCATGCAGGGAAGCAGGGCAGGGATAACATGGAGAACAAAACCTTGCCTGCCCTAGCATGGCCCTTCCCAGAGCGCCTCAGCCCCAGTGTGAGACACACGCCTCCCCTTACCTCTGTGTCTTCAGAGCAGAGAACTCCTCAGAGATAATATGCTTCAAAAAATTGAAGCAGAAGAAGAAAATCTGAAGAAACCAAAACAGCATATATGAGAAGACAACGTTCTCCAGAGAGAAGAATCTAGGTGGCAGAATGCCTAGGAGAGGGCAGCCAGCCATCCTGGTCAACCCCCTGCTGGACAGCAGCCCTGTGCTGGGGACCCTGTTGAATATTCTGGCCTATACATGGTATGGGTGGTAGAGAGCGCTTAGCAGGCCAGGCAGATGAACTTGAGTGGGGCAAGGAAGGAAGGGAGCGTATCTCCTTCCTGGGAATGCAAGAAGGTGAGCCAGGGATTTTTCAAACTCTTCAAATTCCATACGCAATTGAAAAGGATGAGGAGAATAGCAGCTTCTCCCCTCAGCCTCTCCTAAGAGCCCCAGGCAGAGAGGCTAACAGGGAAGGACAACTGGGAGAGATTATTTGGGGACAAAGAGATCAAATGGATACAAATTAAGGAACACAATGGAAGAAAAAGGGATCAGATTTTATAGGGGGGATACCCAGAAATAGTGGTTCGGGAGAACCAGGGGTGAGCAGTAGCTGCTGTGTGGCCTACAGCCTGCACTGCTCAGGAGCTGGGAGGGGCTGGTCAAAGTCTCAGTCTGAGGCACAGGTAGGAGGAGGTTCCTGACCTCTAGGCTCATCCCCCACCACCATCAGCAAATTCTCTCTTCACCCTTCCAGCTATCGCCCTAGTTAAATGGACCTCCATGAAATGCACACAAGGCATGGTATCCGATAGTCCCCTATGATTTACAAAAAACAAAGAAAAAAGAAAGTTGGGAGGGTACCCAGGTCAGGTTAGTATAAAAATGCTGTGTTACACAAACTTAAGTGTTTTCACCAAAGACCTTATAGTCTTTAACATGCTAATGTGCTCTGAGAACCTCAAAGATAAAGGAGGGGAAGAGAGTGCTGTTTAACAGGCCTCAGATTTTTGTTTTTATTTTTAAAAGTATCAATGTCTTAAGTGTCTCATGGGGGTAAGAGAGAAGCCTACATCCTGGAGACCAGTCCTGCCAGCTGAGAAGACCCTCTTGTGTGTGCCAAGAGATGGCCAGGGTTTGAATCTAGACCCTACTGGGCTCAGCCTCCTCCTCTGCCCAGAGTCTCTGAAGGCAGAATTAGCCTGCTTTGGAGGTGGCGAGGATGGCATGGAGGGCAGAATATCCTAGAGTGCCAGTGAGCCTCAAAATGAGAGGCTGCAAAGGGGCTTTATGTGCCAATTTCAAAGCCAAAGTCAGTGCCTCTAACAGAGTTCACAGAGGCCTCTGAGGAACAGGCTTATGAGCTCTGCAGCCCTGGCAGAGGCGATAAGTGCTCAGAAGAGATTTGGAGCGGGTGAAGAGCAGCTATGAGGGAGGAACAAAAGCTGGAGGAACCAGATAAGATTGTGGAAAAGAAGGCAGCCTCAGGAGGGTGAGAAAGAGCTTCAGGAAAACAAGTGGGGGAACAGGGGGCAGAATGAAAAGAGCAAACACCAGTGACGGCTCCCATGCTGGGCGAACGGACTCATTCTCCTTCTCCTTTGGAGGCAGCAGGATCAACAGCAGGAGACTCAAGGTGAGTCACATTACCCAAGGTCACCCAGGTATTAAGCAGAATTCGAATTCAAACTCAGACCTAACTGCAGGTCTGTGTGCCGGGAAAGCAAGTATACTAATAGAGGCAAAGACTGCGACACACATGAAAAAGATGGGGGCTTGGAGAGGATGGAGAGAAGCAGTAAGAAATGACAGCCTCAGTCAGGAAGGGACTATGGAGCCCAGCTGGCTATGCCCCCCCCCCCCCCGGGGCGGGTGGGCGGTAGTGATGGTCCTGGGGCTTAAAAGTTGCTGAGTGGCTGTGATGAGTGTAGAGAGGACAGGGAGGAACATCTGGGTTTTAGCTGTAAGGATGAGGGCCAAGGAAAGAGTTGTAAATTGATTCCAGAGCTGAGTGCAAAAAACAAGGTCACCCACAAGGATGGCAGCCAAAAGCGGGGGCAAAGGACTCACATGTGAAGGTCACAGGCAGCCACGTGGGCAAATGTTCTCCACTGTGTGGGGGAGTAACCAAGGTTCAGAACCGGGGCTACTGTGCTGGTGCTTTTCCCGCCATGTGCCTAATCCCAGTATGTACCAGGAAAGGAACCGCCCCTAGCGTGTACACACCAAACAGACCGTCACCCCATCCCTCTTCTGGGTAAAGGAGCCCAAACTCTCGGAGCCCTGGAGTCTGCTCACTGACTGGGAGCAGTACCCACCTCCTCTCCTTTGCTGAGCCGATCTACCAACATGTGCCTGCAACAAAAGGACAAGGAGGTCAAAGCAAGCAGTGCTGGGACAGGAAGGCAAATGGGGACTCAAATCACAGGGACCAAGGTGTGACACCATAGCCTCAGGTGGAGCCTAACCAGGACCCTTCAGTCTTTCCCAAAGGGGTGGGACTGTTTCACCCCCGACCCTGTCACAGAAGCCACGATACCCATGTACACACAGAAACACAGGCTTACCCAAAGAGGAACCAGTCATAGGCCACGGTTAGGTAGAGGATCTCAGCAGGCTTCAGGGATGTGTGGATGAGCCCATCCTGAACAAGACCAGTGGGAGTGCCAAGATCAGAAAGTTGCCCCCGCCTCGTTCCAGGAGCTGGACCATAACCACAGACCTAGTGACAACCAGGCTACCCAACAGCCCCAGGAACAGGGTAAACACAAAACCCTGCTCCAATGAGGGGGGTCCCTCATTCCAAATCTGTACTTTTTTGGAGACTGTCCTAATACTCCCAAAGGGTCCATCTTGGTAGGGGCCTCTGAATGCTCTCTGACCCCATGGCCCAGACCATCCATACTCACAGCCCACAAGGAAAGGCGCAGAAGAGAGATGAAGAGCGGGGTCCGATCCCAGCCTGAGATGCAGTGTACCAGCAGCCCGCTGTCATCTACACAGGAACCACAGAACAGGAGGCCCAGGAGAGAAGCAAACATGGGCCGATGAGAAAGGGACCTGCCACCGCTCTGGCCTGGTATGAGAGCAAGCCAGGCCACCACCCCTAGTCTCTATCTTCCTGCTGGGCCTCCCCACAATTCTCCAACCTCATCCCAGAAAGGGGTGGGTAATGGACACCTGTCTGTCTATACCATCTCTTCTGACTCCACTCCTGGTGACTCTTAGGGAAGAAGTAAAGCTTGGACAGTCTACTTTGCCCAGGTTATTTAGGTGGGGCTGACATACACATCCCTGCCCAGCACTGCTCACCCAAGAGATCAGTGGCTTGAGGGCTCAGGCAGACGCAGACTCACCATCGCTGTTAATTATGGAAAGCAGCAGTTTCAGGTAGTTTTGTGTTTGTTGCACCAGGTCCCAACTCTGTTGGGAAAGAAGGATAAAAGGGGATAAGGGTGGGGAAAGGAAAGCCATGCAGAGGCCTGGGTGACCCAGAGCCCCATACCCACCAGCCAGTCATCCATTAGGCTCCTCTAAGCCCTGGTCTTCCCACATGGCTCTACAGAGTTACCAGAAGCAAACAAAGAGCCTTGAGCCCATGGCCACTGTCGCCAAACAGAAAGAGCCATTCCTTCATCTGCGATCACATGGCTGAAACCAAGGAAAAGTTATCACCCATGTTTCATTCACTTTTTCTTGCTATTCAATGCACTGTCTTTTGATGAATAAATAATAAATGCAGTCTGTTTAGATGCAGAATCTTTTTAAAACGGGAGGCCCATGAGGTGGGAGATGAAAACTAGGCAAAAGATGTAAAGAGACTGGAACCTCCATTCTAGCCCTTGGGAGAGGTCTAGACCAGATGCTCTTAGAAATAGTCCACTCGGAACATGGAATTCCATGGAGGGGCTTGACCCAGTTCTGCCGCCCCCTTCCCACTTGTGAGGCAGCCACTCAACACAACGGCTTCACAGTGTTCCAGAGCTCTGCAGAGGGCTGCGAATGCCAGTGAGAGCGCGCTTCCCGGGGGGAGGGCGAACACGGCACCTGTAATTGGAATGGTTTTCCCGGGAATTTAAAACAGGCTCATTTACCTGACCCTCCCACGGCCCCTGGAGAGTTCTGACCCACTTTCAGCAGCTCCACAGACAGCACTGCCGTGCCGCACTCATCAAGTCATTACCTGCACTGGCACGGGGGTCTCTCCACT
Source organism: Lyroderma lyra (assembly GCA_004026885.1). Taxonomy (NCBI): domain Eukaryota; kingdom Metazoa; phylum Chordata; class Mammalia; order Chiroptera; family Megadermatidae; genus Lyroderma; species Lyroderma lyra. The sequence continues at coordinate 146,086 of PVJL010001046.1, forward strand.
TATCTGGCTCAAACTATTGCCAACAGACTCGCTCAGAGCTGAAACACTCACAGGGTGAAGAAAAACAGGAGGCTGGAGCTATGCAGGACCAAGGGAGGTCAGGTGTGCTGGGGAAACTGCAGCAGCGGGAATGTGCAGGACCTGACCAAGGACTAGAGCCTGCAGAGCTCCCACCATGTGGCTATTTGAAGGGGACAATGAAAACCAGGGAGAGGCAGTGGTTCACACTGAGCCCAGTGCTGGGGCAGGAACCACAGGTTGGGGAGCACTGGGTTGACAGGCGCAAGGCCACACAGCAAAGCTGAGCTGGGGTATGAAGCCAGCCCCGCCAGAATATGACATTCACATTCTTACATGTTACACTGCAGGAACCTTCCCTACAATACCAGAGTTAGAAACACGAGTTTGAGGGAATCGCAGAATGTGAGGAAGGCCTGGGAATACGCTAAAACCTAGGTTCATCTCTCTCTCATCTGACATGCTACATGGAAAAGTCTCTGGGTAAAGAGCTGAGCATCATGTCCCTGCTCACGTTTCTATGCCTGGAGCCCTCAATCCCCTGGCTGGCAAACTCTCAGCCCTGTTATCTTCTCTACACAGTTTTTTTCTGTGGTCAATGGTCAATATTCCTACTACACAGGCGATGATTACATTGTTGCCTCTTTCCCTAGACTGAGCCCAGTGAGGAGGACAGAGGCTGTTTTGGGATCCCTGCATCTCCAAAGCTCGGTGCTTAGGACTAGGAGGCACCTGTAAAATGCTCCTTCACTGCCTGCTCATAGCCAGGGGCTAGCGTGAGGAGCAGCAGACACTAGAAGGGGTCTCAGGGCACAGAAAGAAGGAGTAGAGCTCTGTAGAATTCAATCTGGTTGCATGGAGGGCAGCAAGACCCACACATGTACTGCCACAAGGGCTCCTGCACTGTGAACATCACTGAAGGCCTGGCCTGGAACATCATCAGCAATGACTTCAGCCCTCACGGGGCTGCAGGAAGGGGAAGGGGCAAAGTGAACTGCCACAGGTGTGCTGACTAAAGGTGACCTCTAAGATGCTGTAGGACCATGTAATTGGTGAGGTGAGCCTAGCCCCATCCTGGGGACCATTAGGGAAGGCTTCTTGGAAGGAGTAGCATGCATTTAAGAAGAGGAAAAGGAGAGAAGTGTTTCTGGCAGAGAACAGCATGTGCAAACTTGGAGAGACTGTTCCCTAGGGGCCTGAAAGAAGGCCAGTGTAATTGGAGAGGAGAGCCAGTCAGTCAGAACAAGGTCAGACCATGGTAGATGGGTGGACCATGAAAGGGTCCCTGGACGATATTCTGAGGGAAATGGGAAAAGTCATTAGAGGTTTTTAAGGAAGGGGATGACAATGATGACCTTCCTCCATCATTGGAGTCTTACTATCTGTGAGGTCCTATTCAAGTGCTTTGTGTTCACTGTTTCCAGTTACCCCTCAATGTGGCTTCACGCTCAAACATGACATTCACTGAGATGACACTGTGCTGGACTAAGTTAATGGCATGAAATGGAGGCAAGGCCCTGAGAGTTTCACCAAGGGCAGAGATTTAAAGAACTGACAGGACCTGACAATAGTTGTTGGGAGAGAAAAACACCCAAGTTTTGAGTGTGAGCAACTGGGTAAATGGTGGAGGGCCTGGGGTACTGCAGGTTGTGGCCAATTCCACTTGAGACAGCTTGAGTTTGTGGTGGCTGCACGAAGAACACTTGCTAAAGGTGACAGAGATCACCAAAGAGAAGCTTGGCCCAGAGTCCCAGGCCGGGGCACCTTGGCAGTGGGCTGACTGAGTGGACGATGAATAAGATCACCCTGGGAAATGAACAGTTAACAGGGAGTCCTGGACCCCCACACAGAAGAGGTGGAAAGGCCAGATCCCACACCTAGCTGAGGAAGAGGATGGTAGGAGGCCCACTGTGACCAACCAGATGAGCACTGGATAGGCAGCCATGTTATTGTGTGCCTATTATTAGTGTTCACTCCCTTGAGCTAGCAAGCGAGTAGCCTACTTCTTAATTATCATCATTAAAATTGGTCTGGAACTTCTGTTACGAGGACACTTTCACTTGATCATATTTGAACTTCATCACGATGCTGAAAGGGGTGCTGTCAACTCCACTTTCAGAGAGAAGTGAACTCCCTTGCTCAAAGTCACAGACTTGTGAGAAGGGCCGTGCAAGCTGGAGCCTATATCCAGGGCCTCTATCTATCAAGCAGAACTGCTCACACGAACAGGACGCCATCCCAGAGAGACAAACATCCTTGGCAGTGTCAACACACTGAAGCCCTACAGCTGCACCTTACATGATGCGTAAGTAGTTCATCAGATCCAGTTTGTGTCTGTACAAAGAAAAAGAATGTCGGGAAAAAGAGTAAGGGGTCTTGGGGTAGGGCTTACTTTAGATTTCTGCATGCAACAAATTAAGAAGGAAGCCTGTAGATTCCTTGGGCCACTCAACCTGTCCTGGGGCAGACAGCCTGGGACTTGAGACCAGAGGACAGGGCCGCCCAACCTGTTCCTTCTCCAGGCTCCCGGGGAACAACAAACAACTGGCCTGCTCTCCTTCCTCACATTCCCTCTCTTGTTGAAACACCTTTGTAGAGAAGACCTGATGTCACTCTAACTCATTCATTCAAATAGTTATGGAACACATGCTTTGTGATTAGGGGCTGGATGTACAAGATACAATAAGATAAGCACAGCTTCTTGCCTTTACAAATCATTTGCTACCAGGACCATGAAGTCCAAGGTGATATGGTAGCACACAGCTGCCTATCAGGTGGTCTGGGCTTCTCTAAGGAAGACCTCAAGGCTGGATAGGAACTGTCTAGACCTAGGGGTAGAGAAAAAGGAGGAAACAGAATGTTTTCTGCGTATTTACTGGCTCAGCCTTTCTGGCTGAAGGCTCTGTGAGTTGCTGTGCTGGGGATGCACAGCTGTGGTTTTCTGTCCTCCTAGAACTCAGTCTACTGGAAGCAGATCTCTAAATCAGTGCCTACAGCTCAGTGGAAAATTCCATGACAGGTATGCCCCAGGGTCAATGGGAATGCAAATGCAGACACTCAACCCTCCAGGGATGGAGGGGGAGGGGAAGGAGCTGGGGAGAGACTTCAGGGAAATCTTCCTGCAGCCAACATCAAGCCAAATCCTGAAGGCAGTGTGACAGTCAGATAAGAGGAGGACTGGAGATAGCAGGGCGAGGCAGTAAGAACAGACAGCGGCGGGGATGACAGTAGGAGAACAAGGCCAGTTGTCCTGGAGCCAAGTATCAAGGAGACTGCTGACAGCCTTTGGGCCAAACATGGTAGAGACAGATCTACCCAGGAAGACTGGGCCCTCACATGACAGAAGGTGATAGAGGAGAGAAGCACAATGGAAATAATTTTAAAGTTTCTATAATCAAATGAGGTCAGACGGCTCTGCACTTCCTCTGGCAGAACACAAATTTAAAAGGAAAAATGAACAAAGTCACCAAAGCCCCGAGCTGGAAAACAGACACCATGAGGTCCTCTAGAAACAGAATCCCCTGGCGGACGCAAATCTGAGTGAGTCACGTTCAGAAAACCTGGATTTTCTGGGCCAAGAACAAATCCGGAGAGAGCAAGTTAAACAGATGAGCAGTTCCTCCTTTTCTAGGCTGGGACAGCTGAGGTCAGATGGCACGAGCCAGGCCATTAGGTGTCTGCCCGTGGGACTTGGGGAGCAGGCACCAGGGGTTCTCTTGGCCCCTTCCCCTACCCTGCCCTTCTCAAGGATGACCCCTCACCTGATACTGGCTCCAGTCAATGTTGAGAGAGCAAGTCAGGAAGTCGGGGATGCTCAGTGGGGCATCGACATAGTCCTAGGGACAGAAAAGATACCTGTGAGATGCGAGCTGGCCGCCAAAAGAGGCCATGGTTGTTGGCTACCACAGGCCAACAGGACCGCCCTCCACAGTGCTGCCTTCTCCAGGCCAGATGCCTGTGCTACCCTGGGAGTGAAAGCTTAAAAATCAAAGGGACCAAGTGGAGCTCTTCAGTTGGCCCTTCAAGTGTTTGCTGCAACGGATGTGAGCAACCTGTACTGAGCCTCCGGCAGGCTCCCATGGCCTGCTGCTGCTGCCGGAGGAAGGAATGCTGGTCCCGCTCTTGACACAGATGGCAGAGCAAAGAAGGACTTTTCCTATCTTGTCCCTGAAAATTCCTTTAAAGAAAGGGAGAAATTAAAGGGGGAGAGGCAAGTATACATGATGAGAATATAAACATGTACATAATACAAGAAGAGGGAGAAAAAATAATGAGATTCATTCAGATAAGAGAAGAGAAAGAAAAGGGGCAGTTATCTCCAAAGGGACTGCTAGCTGTCCCATGGTCTCCCTTTACAAAACAACAAAAGCCCCAAGTTGGTGAGTGTTAACGTTCATACCTGCTTCCAGTTAAAAATGAGCCCTTCAGCCATGTAATCCCGGTCCTTATATTCCTTGAAAAATTCACAGCCTGAAAAAGAAGGGCAGAATTATGATACTGCCCTTTCTAGCCGTCTCTTGAGATGCCCGAGTGCTGTAGGACTGAGGTGGCCACTGGCTCACATCCTTCTCCACACTGGTGGGCGCCAGATGAGGCCACAGCCGACAAGGATGTGGACACAGGAAACACACCTCCAACGCTTGCCTGGTGTCTCGTTACGTACATGCCTGGGTGAGGTATTGCCTGACTGCACACCTCTCTGCTTCTCTCTCCATTTGTACTCACAGGTTATTGGTTACTTCTCCTTCATTTCAGGTCCCTTTGTCCTACATGTCCCTAAAGTGTCAACAGTCAGCAAACAAAAAGCATGGCTTACAATTTGAGCCCTGTCAGCACTACCTTGGCATCTTACGTAATTACTGAGAATCACTCCCATCCTCTCTAATACCAACCTCGCAGGCTTTCAGTGAGGACGGGACATTGTAACATACTGCAAAGGACCACAGGAGCACCTGAAATGTGACAGATGCTCAAGAGACATGTTCATCGCCAACAAACCTGGCCAAGAGGTACTTTTCTGTGTCATCAACTGAAAAAATTCTAAGAAATACCACTAGGGTAAACCGGCAGGAACATAGAGAGGAACAGTGGAAAGAAAAGGGTTTCGGCAACATTCCCAGCTTCAAATCTCAGCTCTTCACTTTGGTCTGTGACTGTGAACAAGTTGTTTCAACTTCCCTAAGTCCTGATTTTCTCATTTGTAAAGTGGTTGTTTAAGAAAGAAATGACATAACATATATAAAACACCTAGCACAGCACTGGTACAAGTGGCATTCAAATGGCAGTGTATTATAATCATCATGCTGCTGCAGCAACAAGAGCCCACAGTGCCAGCCCTGCAGCTCAGTCACCTGCTTGGCTCAGAGAGAAAGAGGCTTGCCCTCATGCCATGCCACGGTGAGCATCCAGGGCTGCTGTGGCTTCAAGCCACAAGGGAGGGACAAGGCACTTGGAGAGCAACTAACTTCTTGCAGTTACTCTCAGTTCCTCAACCAGGGCCAACACAAACTTTGGGAGACACAGGGCTTTGGCCACAAGTCCAATTCTGGTGAGGTCCCCAAAGGCAAAACAGTTGTCCGAATTCTGTGGAAGTGGCCATAGGCCAAAAATACAAATAGAACTCCCAGCTACTTACTCTTAGACCAAGTTCTTGTCTGAGGTCACCCAGGGAAGAAAAATAAGGTTCCTTTGAAGAGAAAGGTCTGGAGACACGGCCCGTCTGTTTTGTAGACTTGACTCTCATCCCACACACACTTCTGTACTCTAATCCCCTACACTTTACAGCCGACTGGTAAATCAGGAAACAATCCCTAGCTATAACACTTCAGCCTATTCTTGGGTGCCTCACTGGGAGAAAGAGGAAATACAAGTATCAGACAGAGGCCCTGAGCTTATGAGCCCAGGGTCAGAAGAGACACCAATTATCTCTCAATGCTCTGTTTTCCCAAACTCATGCTGCTCAAGTCAACACCACAGGCTCTAGGCTAAGCTCTGACCAGCCTATGATGCAGAAGTAATTTTTTGTGAGAAACAGACAGAATTAAAATAGACGCAGTACCAAGGGCAGTTCCTAACATTCATTACTTGAATAGGCTTCTGAACCCATTAAGAGACAAAAGGAATGATATCAAAAGTGGGGTGCTAACAGCCACTCACTCAAGGAGGAATCAAACTAGACTTGTGCTGGGGAGTTCAGGCCTGGTCTATTTTGGTGCCCTGAAGGAAGTGCTCCCAGAACACTTCTCTCTTTCAAGGGCCCATCTGAGCCCAAGTTAGTTTGACAGAGCTAGAACTGATACCATCACAGTTCCTGTCTGGGCTTCAAAGTCATGAGAGGGTTCAAGTGAGACCCCCAAAACGACAGTAAAGTGCACTCATGACTTGGTTTGGATAATGGTAATTTTGTTTGTTTTCCATGTTATGAAGTAATACAGGCATATAAAGAAATTCAAGAACATAAGCAAGCAAAAAGTACTCCTGTCCTCTTATCTGGATGTACAATGACATCTCCACCACTCCCGGTTTTTTTATTTTTATTGATTCCTCTTTCCCTCCCCTCAATACACACGCAACTATCAGATGTAGTACACACACATTAGGAACTGGGAAAAAATTAACAGAGCATATCATCTCACCATTTTAGCATATTTCCTTCTCACACTTTTGTGTAAGCACTTTTTCCCTTATGTAGTTGAGACTGTGCTACAGTCATCCCCCTTATCCATGGAGGATGTGTTTCAAGAGCCCCAGTGGGTACCTGAAACCTCAGACAGTACCAAACACTATATATACTATGTTTGTTTTCCTATACGTACATTCACTTCCCAGCTTCTTTGGCACTGTCCGAATTGCCACCATCACTACTCTTGGCACTGTGGGGCCATAATTAAGCACAATAAGGGTTACTTGAACACAAGCACTGTGATGCCACGACAGTGGATGTGATAACCAAGATGACTACTAAGTGACTAATGGGTGGGGGGCATAAACAGCATGAATATGCTGGACAAAGGAATGGTTCACATCCTGGGCAGAACAGAGAGAGAGGGTGAGAGATTTCATCAAGCTACTCAGAATGGCACACAATTTAAAACTCATGAATTGTTTGCTTCTGGAATTTTCCATTTAATATTTTCAGACTGTGGTTGACTGTAGGTAACCTAAACTTCAGAAAATGAAACTGCAAACAAGGGAAGACACTACTGTATATGATTCGGATCTTGCTTAGCATCTTACAACATTTTTCCATACCAAAAAGTTGAAGCATTTTTCTATGATGATGTAATAATATCCCATCATACTACCAATGGTTATACATCATTTACAAAATCACTCTTCTGATTAATGAAAACATTTCCCATGTTTTGCTAGTATAAACAGACATTGTAATGAACATGTTTAGCCCCAAGTTAGTTAGATTTGGGGAGTCTTTTAACAAGTTGTCACTATAGCAGAAAGGACATTGTGTGCTATTGTTCTGGAGCAGTGATATTCAAACTTCTAGAAATACTAGGTTTTGTAATTAAGTCCTACTTAGAACCTAAATATAAACAAGGAAAACAGGCAGACCCTTTCTGTGGGGCAGAGATCTTCAGTCTGGGAAGCACCCCCAAAGCATCTCCTGGGAGTCACGAGCCTGGTTTAAAAACCAGCTTTAGATCTACCTGATGGTTCCAGTGTGGATACACTGGTTGGGACACTCCTGTCATGATGGCATCATCATTACAGTCTGCTGCCCAAAGTGGCTTTCAGAGAAGAGAAGTTTCTCTGAAACTTTCCTCCTATGGACCTGTCATTTGGCCTGGCATTTACCAAGTACCAAGCTAGGAATGGGCCTGGCACTTAACCTGGAGTGAGCACCATTATCTTCATTTTATGGAGGAGGAAACCAATGCCCAGAGGATTCAGGGGCTTGTTCAAAGATACACAGTGCTGGGTCTGGGACTCACACCCAGCTCTACATGGCACCAAATACTATGCTGTCAGAGAACTGTAAAGAGAGACTCCAGTGGAAGCCACTGTAAGAGTGCCAGGCTATCAGGGCTCGTGGTCTGAATGTCACCAGCTTATACTGATGAGAATACCCTTATCCCGCCAGGCACTATATGAAACTGCAGTTCTAATGAGAAGGCCTCCTGGCTATACAGCAACCTGTCACCGGCCTGCCCTTGCTATTGGCTATGTGGCTCCAAGATAAGGAGACAAGGTCCAGCACAAGACTGCAGGCAGATGCTAGTGCTGAGAAGCAGGAGAGAGGTTTTAAAAAGAAAGAGTACATTTCCCATTGTTTGTTGACAAAGTGTGGCACCGCTGTTAGGGCTCCTTGGCCTCCCTTGGTGAACAAGCAGGTACTGCCACAAAGTTTAAAGGAACCAGCATAGCTTGAGTATCCAGGACAGAGAGTATTGCGCTGGCCACAGTTTGCATACATGTCTGTACATCAGAGACAAACGCAGCTAGCTCTGTGCACACCAAAGTGCTCTGCAACATAGTGAAGCCATGTACAACTGGGGACAGAGCAATTATATTCTTCTACCAACAGAATAGCCTTGCCTGGGGCTATTTCAGACACACAATGGCTCACACCTGCATGGCCCAGCCAGGCACGATTAGTTGCTGACAGAGTACTAATAGTGTCATTTTATACTTTACTTGGACAGAACACTTTGATAAACATGATCTCATCTAATCTTCACAACAAAACCCTGAGCTAAGCCTTTCCAAGTTCCAAATGATAAGTGAGGAAACTTGAAGTTTGGAGAGGTGAAATAACTCACTCAAGATTGTAGTAGTGAGTACCTGAGCCAAAACACAACATCTGGACCCCTCCGAGTGGGAAGCCCCTTCCAGGACTGCATCCTATCCTAAGTGTGACAGTCTCTGACTGGGACCACAGTGTGCCATGCTGAATGCCATGAGATACTCCCAGAAAGCTCTGGGACCCTTATGTACCTAAGCGCCAAAGGCCTGCAGAGGGCCTTGGAGAGCCCCCAGTCCTTGGAAGGCTGTCACTTGACTAGACCCTAAAAAGAGCTCCCTACCTGGATACGGGATGGAGAGGAGAGTGAAGTCGGCATAGCGCTGGGCTTTGTCCACCTTCTCGGAGGAGGTTACACTACAAGATAGGACAGAATGTGTTATGACATCACAACACATACACACCATTCCCCAATGAGTATGATAACAACTTAAATGAACCTCTTGCTAAAGAAACTACTCTTTAGAGTTACAAATGATTCCTTTCAGCAGTGCTTACTTTGAACAATTAAGAAATGTAACTTCTCTGTCTCTTACCGACTTATCAAGTGAGAGAGACGACTCTCTAATACTGCAGCAACCACAACCAGAACCTAAAGTTGCCGAACAACCTTCCACCAAAATCCCACAAACGAAGGAAGAACAGTCACTCTGACCTGAAGGGTGGAGTAAGACAAGAGCCCAATTAACTGGGCCTGTCCAAAAGGAACCCGTTGGGGGACTCTCCCTCAATACTCATTGAGGATGCTCCTAAATAGGGTGAACAACTAGCATCTGAAAGGGAAAGACTTAGGACTGTCTGACAGATGGAGGAAGGGATATAAGGGAATATTCAGATAGCTCCAGACAGCTGAACTATAACTTAGCTTCAGTATACTTTATTTTCTAGGGCAACTGCAGTCAATATTTTAAAAATAAATAAAATTTTGGAAAAACTTCTATAATTTTATCACCTTAACCCAAGTTCCACTTTTTTTTCAAATTTTGCCTTACAACATGAAGATTTGGTCCACATGTGAAGTAAAAACTGAGTATACACTGATTGTTATGTTCCATTTTAAAAGAGTCTAATCTACCAGAAATGGTGTAGAACGTGGAGCCAAAGGAAAACCTCCAAGGAGGCAGCACAGCACAGGTTAGAGACTTCTGGCTCCCCCAGTCACTATCTGGATAACCTTGAGCCAGTTACTTAAGCTCTCTGTGCTTCAGTTCCTTGCCTGCAAGAGGGAGACACCAGAACCTGCCATGCAAGGCTGTTTGAAGGTGCAGGGAGAGGTTGCACAGAAAGCCCTCAGCACAGGCCTGGCACATGGTGAGCCCTCAGTCAACTGCTATGTACGATCACCAACCCAAAGAGCCTGTGAACACATCACCTCTGCCCATTTCACAGTGTGTGCCCTCTACTTACTTCATGCCAAACTTCACCTTCTTGTTCTCTACCATCAGGTCACAGATGTATTTGACTGACAGGTACCGAAGCAGCTTGATGTCATAGCCTCTGACTTTATCAAAAAGATGTGTGTCCGAACTTCTGAAACAAAGAGTCAGAGGGAGAGGTTGCACTGCACATTCATTCAGAAAAGCCTGAGGGGTGGGGAGGGTGTTCAAGGAAGTACAGATGTCACTGGCAAGAACTGTTTCTCTTCCCCAGAAGATGGAGGGAGGGCTGACACAGACAACTGGTTCCAAGAAAGGTGCAGAGAAGGTGACTTTCTTAGAGATTACCAGCCCATCCCCCAACAGGATGCATTTCAAAGAGGAGCAATTTGCAGCCGGAAAGCAGGAAAAGGCTTTTTGGCCCTGCTTGACATTAAGCCAGAAGATTCAAGATAATCTCTGAGTTCTAAAACGCAGCAAGAGTCTTTGAGCTTCCATTACAGTTTATCTCCCTCCATCTTTTATGACCATTTTTAGCTATGAATTGCTTATAAGGTAAGAGACTGAAATTCTTGTTGGGAGATGGACTTGGTAGAGCTATTTTATCAACTGTAAAATACTAGCGAGTGTATTCCTTGTACTTGGCAGGCTCATGAAGCAAGGAGAAAGATAAAATTTTCCTAATGCCAAGGCTCCCTTTTGATCAGTCACACAAAGACAAAAGCACAATGAGTGAACAGTCACCATCCATTTTTTTAAAAGCCCACTGCTCTGCCGTCCCTAGCAGTTTCCTCGCGGAGAACAGTGCATGCTGTGGAAGACGGCCTAGCTGAAGCAGAGGTCTTCGGCTCTTGGGTGAAGAGCTAAACATTCCTGAGCACAAGCCAAGGACGCTGTTACGGGAACTAAAAGGCAGAACCCGGGCACGGGGAGATGCCTTCAGGCCCCAGGCCATGACTCTGGGCAGCTGATCTTACTAGGGTGCTCGTGCGCATTCCAGAAGCCCTTCATACCAGACAAACACTGCCAGGTGGAACGGATCACGCAAAGGCGCTTTTCCAAAAGAGCTCAGTGCTGTTTTCTAACAACATTTGAAAAGAAGGTACGAATAGTGTTCACCAGCGTACTACCTGCCACTAAAAGGCCCAAAATACTTGTTGGTACCAAGCTCAGATATGGCACCAATCACACAGCTGTGGGACTTCTCATCTCTGCATCTCCCACGTGGAGACTACAGTCCTTGCCCTGTGTCTCAATACTAGGTATGCTGTGTGACACTCGGCAGGCAGGCAGGCAGGCCATCAGCACCCTGGCCACATCCTGGAAACTGGGGCTTAAAGACACACATGATGTCTGGGCCGTGTCGTGGACTGTGGTACAAGGGACCCCAGGGCTGGGACATTATCTCTGGGATCCCAATGTGAGGTCAGAGTGGAGACAGACAGCTCAGGTAGTTGATAAAGTCAGTTTTGGTGTGAAGCCACAGGATGGACTTCAACGACCCTATCTGAGGGCCGTGGACTTGGTAGCAGGAGGCAGGGAGCCAATCCACTCACCCGGATCAGCGATGACTATACACTGTTGGTCTGAAAATGGCCACCACCGGTCAGACACCCTGCCCCAACACAAGCCCAGACCCATAACAACCTGGCACTGACCGAAGAGCACAGTCCTCCTCCGTGACGTCCTCCACATCTGCCCAGGCATCATCTGCACCCCCTGCCAGAGAAACCTGTCTGTGACCACCAAGGCAGTGGCATGGGGCTCCACCGAGGGGCTTCCCAACCGGCCTACTTCCCCACCAGCTCCAACCCTAAAAACAGCCCTCCTGTCTTTTCAGCACCAGATGCCCCGTATGCTGGTTATCTTTATGCCAGCATCTCCTCAGGTGACACATGAAGGACCCTAGTCTCTCCCCAGCTTGCTAACCCTCTACCCATGCCACTGTGGCTGGGGGTGGCTATTCTCTACAACTGGGCTCTGTTCTTAGTCACATAACATTCACTCACCTGAGAAAATATAGTTGTAGCCAGTGCGTCCATACAGCTCCCCCCATCCAGCCAGCGTGGCTGACCTGCAAATGTGCTGGGAGAGAAACAGAATTTCCAGGGTCAGATGGTTTTCTGGAGTTTTTGTTTTTCCCAGCTTCATTAAGATATTGTTGACATACAACACGTTTAAGGTGTACAACATGCTGATTTGATACACTTATAAATTGCAAAAGCATTACCTCCATAGTGTTAGCTAACACCTCCATCATGTCACGTAACTACCGTTTCTTTCTGTGGTAAAAACATTTAAGATCATCTCTTTTTGTAATTTTCAAATATATAATACAATATTACAAACTATAATCACCATACTATACATTAGATCCACACAGAATTTATCGTATTAACTGGAAGTTTATACCCTTTGACCAACAGCCAGTTGGTTTTCTGAAGTACATGCTTGGGGAGTTCCCTGGTGGTATGGTGGCTTAAGGCTTCAGCACTGTCAACACTGCGGCCTGGGTTCGAGTCCCAGCCAGGGAAATACTCACATTAAAAAAAAAAAAAAAAAAAAAAAAAAAAAAAAAATGTGAAGTACACGCTTGAAGGAATACTTGGGACTCACTCCTGATTCTTCCAGTCCAGCAAAATGCGTCCAAGAGCATTCACCCAAGTGTTATCAGCATCGAGGCCACAGCAGTCAGTCTGCAGTGCCTAGAATTTAATCTATAGCCTCTGTCAAAGGGGTACCTCCCTAAATGAGCAGCACCAGATTTACTAACTGCAATGGATACATTTAGTGGTTGTCACATGTGTGTTTGTATTAAGATTTGGTGACTGTCACATGTGTATGTGTGCTGGGCATGGTACTGAAACATTTATACCATTTTTCACTGAATTTTCAGAGTCCATGAGGTAGATGTGGTAGGTGGCATGCACTGCTGCTGCCTCACAAATGAAGGCAGGCACAGGGAGGTGAAGTAATGAGTTAAGGTCATACAATGAGGAGCAAGCTGGGATCTCACCTAGACTCTCCTACCTCCAAAGCCTGTGTGCTTACCGTTACGTGGACCTGTTTAGGACAGGGTGAGTAACCTTTAAAGTGGGAGGGCCAATTACAGGAGAACTCTTTGGGGGCTTTTTAAAAAAATAAAAAGAGGGGGTTCCCCGGTGGTGCAGTGGCTGGGTTTTGGTGCTCTCACCACTGCGACCTCAATTTGATCCCTACTCAGGGAACCAACTGAAAAAAAATTTTTTATCTTCTCTCTCCTCTGTTTCAAGGAAATGTAGTAGCTACAAACATGGTTACATATTCTTTTATTCTTTTCCTCATCAATGAAGAAGCATTTTCAGAGCTAAAATTCTGGAAACTAGCAGGAACTTCAACATATCCAGTTTTAAAGCTACATCTTTAATTAAACTGATCTATGAGATCCGGTAGGGTTGGGGAACGAGAGGAGGAGATATCTGGTGATGGGGAAGCAAATTAGCCCAGAGTTTAACTAAAGGCTGGGATTGGGGGGCAGTAAGTCTGCTGGGAGATTCCAAAAGAGAGAGGGGGGTGAAGCCATTTCTGAACGGGTCATACAGCCTGGCAATGTAAACTGCATTCGTGGAAGACCACAAAATACTGCCTTCTCCTTCTCTACCAGTAAGATAATGGGAAGAAAACAGTTTTGCTGATAGAGGAAAGGGGTGTGAGTGGGAACTTCTGGCTTTCTGAGGCAGTGGCAGCCTGGAGGAGGGGGCAGGTAATAGGAAAGCAACCTAGATACAACCTGGGGCAGGATGGGGCACTTTTCCAGAGCTGGGGCAAAGAATGGATTTGTGGGAAGGTTGTCCTGAAAAGCCTACGATGGACTCGGGCTGGGATTCTTGCTGGCCTTAGCAGGGTGTATTCTGGTAGAGGCTGCTTAACTTTTTCTAGATCCAAGAGTATTTTGAAAATTGATAAAAATGATAAATATTTTTTCTAGAAAAAAAATGTACATACCACAGTTTACCTATATTTTAGGGGGTTCTGTACTCTCCCAAGTACATCCATGGACCCATCTCTGGCCCTTGCTAAAAGTCCCTGTGCTAAAGTGAACAGCCAATAATAAGGAATAGCAAAGTAGTGAGCGGTAGCACGGAGTGTCAATCCCCACGTCGAGGACCCCCAAGACCCTAACGGTAAGGGAGAAGGAGTCTGGGTCCTAAAAGCAAGACAACTGGGGCCATGCTGCTTGAGTTCGACTGGCATGTTTAATCATGTCCACCCTTCCCCATCATCTAAGCTGCTGGCACCAAATCTCACTCTTCATTGCCTTTTTCTGTCAAATCTTTTCAGAGTAGACGCACAACTCCACTCTGGCTGTTGAGCTTTAAGACCTTTTCTTGAGTTCCTGTGAAGGGCCACACACCTCTTTCTTTTCCTACTTCTCCCATATCCCTTTGTTCTGCCCCTGTCTTTTGGGTAAGCTGAGGCAGCCAGACCTGGGCCCAGGGCCTGGGCAGACAAGAGAAAAGCAGGCAAGTGACCCAACTCCCCATATGGGGCACCGACCTCCACAGTTGGTGCCTGGGGGAGGTGACACCCCACTGCAGAATCTACCTCGACCCCCCACTCCCTAGTCTCATGGTTCCCATTCATAACCCATCACGTCCACACTTTCAGCTTAGCTATTAACTGACAAAGCAGAATGCACTTTGAATGTTTCCCATTTACCTAAGTAGAAGTGACCTCTAATTCTGCACTAGGAATAGCACTCTGTACCATTTGCTAATCTCGTTAACTAACTTTGGCACACAGAGCAAAAGTGTCTGGCCTCTGCTCCCCATCTGTTATGGGAGAAAGCAAAGAGAAAGATGACTTGTTCTAATTTTAGTTGTGTAAAAGTCAGATATAAGTGTTAGGGGAGAAAATGGCATAGAACATCCTACCCATGAATGCTTAAACTAAGGCTTTAAAAAACTTTAATAATATAGTTTATATAACCTAATATATTCAAAATACGATGTCAACATATAATCACTTTAAATTTGTTAATATTTTACATGCTCTGTACTAAGTCTTCAACATCTGATATATATTTTACACTTACATCTCAACTAGGATGCTTCACTTTCAGCACTTAAAAGAAAAATGTAGTCCTCTCCTAAATTAAAGTTGTGTTTAGCCAAAAAAAATCCTACACTGCTCCAGCTATAAAATATAAGTTAACTGAAATGAAGTAAAATTAAACATTTAGTTCCACAGTTGTACGAGCCACCCTGAACTGAGTTTTTCTCTTTTTTATTCCTGGTGCTGTACTTTACATCCCCGTGACTACTTTGTAATAACCAATTTGTACTACTTGTGCCTTTACCTTTCTCATCCAGTCCTCCCAACTCCAAGCTGGCAACCATCAGTTTTGTTTTCTGTATCTGTGAATCTGTTTCTGTTGTTTACTTTGTTCTTTACATTCTACATGTAAGTGAGATCACATGACATTTGTCTTCCTCTGTCTGACTTATTTCACTTAGCATCATACTCTCCAGGTCCATCCATGCTATCATATGAACTGAGTTCTGAAGGAAGCAGGAAGCGAGCACTTCTTAACATACCCCTGTCCCCGACCTGGCAGGGGTAGATGCCTCTGAGGGAATGTTGGTAATAAACACAGCCATCACCACACTGGTTACCAGCGTCTGCTGAGTGCCACACAGCTCTGAGGACAACATCCCATTTCACAACAGAGACATTCTTGTGCCTTTCCCAATCGCCCTCTCAACTGCTTATTTGCTTGTCCATCTGCCCCACACAATGAGCTCCATGAGGACAAGGACAATCTTTTTCATCTATCCCCCTAGAAGCTAGCATGGAACACTGCTGCTTTATTTAAGAGCAGTGTCTTCCTGTGGAGCTTGCATTTAAAAGCTGGGCGGGCACTTTGCTAGGGGCTGGGAGGACAGCAGTTAAGACAAGGCCTTGGCCCTCAAAGGGATTACGGCAGAAAGGAAATGACAGAGTTTCAAACACACAATTAGAATAAAGCTATGTAAGTAGGTATTAAGTAAGTGCACACTAATGGAGTCAGGAGAAGCTAACGGTATGAAATGGTATTACGATGCCTGGAAAAGAAGGTGCAAAGAGAGGCAAAAGCAAGATTAATGGCAGAGCCCTCATAAAGATTTGAGAACACCAAAGCCTCCTTAGAATAATCCCTCCAACTCATCATCCTCCCTCTGAAATCAATTGGCTTGGGGCTCCCAACAATCTGTCATTCAGCAATCCCACTAGACTAAGCTGTTCAGTGTGGTATTTCCCAAATGCATTCAGGAAAGTTCCTAACTCATGGTCTGCGGATAAATGAGTGAGAAACACCAGACCACACAGGTCTCTCTGTGATAGAACTTCTCAGAGCCTTTACTATGTCTGCATATACACAGCAATGTGCTTTATGAATCTGGAGCCTGGGGCTTAGGCCAAATCTAGTATGCCGTATTTCTCATTCTTGTTTGACAGGGAATGCTTTTCATAAGCATATCCTTAAACTACCGTTCTATGGAACACATTAGGAGAAACACTGGTTGCGTGTTTCCTATGTAATTTCTAATGACAAGCACTCCATAGAGCAGTGACCTTTAAACTGGAGTTCTGGTAACTTCCAGGAACATGAAAACTTTCCATGGGGGAAAACAAATAGCTTTAAGATGATCAAATTTGAGGGCACTTAACTTTCATACGTACTTTTTCCTAAAATCAACCTGTCCAAGAAAGCCGTTGGCTAAGTGTCCCTTCCTACTTCCCTTCACATTTGCCCTTCCCCACAAAGGGACAGAAACAAGCCTCATGTCTCTCCTTCCCACTGCTCTGCCAGGCCCTGCCCCTCACTCACTCATGCTGGGTAACTGCGGCTGGAGTCTATAAGCTACTGGGACTATGGTGCATGCACTCAGCTACCTGCTGAATGGATAAAGAGACTGCATCCTCGTTCCTCTCCCCTCTTCCAGGCAATCTCTACTTCAAGTCTACTTCACTTGGACTCATCAAAATGCTAGTTTCCCTGCTCATGAATCACAGTGGCTCTCCTGGAAAATGCACACACCTTGTTCAGTATTTGGCCTCTTGCACTCAATCCCTTCCATCCTCTGCTCTGACATGTATTCTCCACTCCAGTCAGGAAGTCTCCTGGCCTCTCCTCCTCCTGCCTCCACGCCTTTTCCCATGCTGCATCACTTGCTTGGAACACATTCCCACCTGTTCCTGTCAATTACTATGCTGCTTGTCCTCCAATACTTTCAAGCCAAGTCCCACTCACGTAATGAGGCCACCTGTTTGCCAATCCACTCACTATGCTGCCCCTCTTTGGTGAGCTCCTCCTACAACACACCATGTGACTCTAAATTACAATGTGATGGCCTGACCAAAGTTTGGGATATGTTTAAATCCCAACTCCCTAGCTATTCAAAGTAAACTTGGGGAAGTTATTTAACCAATCTGAGTCTCATCTGCAAAATGGGATCATAAAAAAATAGGTGAAATGAGACCATCCTGGGGAGCAAAATTAACAATAGCCACAAGAATGTAAGTTCCACGAGGGTAAGGATTTTTTCCACTCTATATGCCAGTGTATCTTAAGGCCTGAAACAGAACCTGAAACATAGTACACATTCAATAAATACTTGGCAAATTATATGATTCAAGGAATAAACAATCAACTGTATAATAACTCACCTGATCTAATCTACTCCATAAACCTTTGATGCAGGCATGATTATTATTCCCATTTTAAAGAGGAAGAAACTGAGGCCTTACACAAGAAGGAAGTAACAGAGCCAGGGTCTGAACCTAAGCAGTTTAGCTCTAGAACACAGGGTGGGATACTCTGGTGTGACTATCCCTTCCCTACTTAGACTCATCCTTGAAGGTAGTTAATCAGAATTGGTCTGTTTCTCTGGCCTGCTTCCCATATATCAGGTACCGAGTAACCACCGACACTCAGCTGGCAAAGACCAAGAAGCAGATGATCCTATACTTTGCATAAACTGCTTACCACAGAAGAGGGTCTCAGGAAATGTGAGGCTTATAATGTGGTCTCACCTTGCCCTTAAACAGGATCACTGGGCAGACAAACCGTCCTCTGCACCGGGCCGTCTTGCTGCGGTAGACAAGGTCTTGCAACTTGCTCACTTGCACAGTGCTCTGAAACCTAATGCATGGGGGCAAGAGAAGCAGGTCAAGCTGGTTTCTAAGTGAGCACCGTGTGCATGTGTGTGTTTACAAAGACTTCATGCTAAGTCTGCAAATGTGTATGTGAATACTCATTTAAAATTAATAAGTGTTCTAATTCCTATATTATAGATCAAAAATATAAGTTTTCCAGGAAAAGAAAAAAGTATTATATCACAGGTGTTAAAATTTAAGACATCTGATTTCAGAACCTTTAAAATTCTGAAGGGGGTTCCCTGGTGGTGTAGTGGCTTAAGGCTTCAGTGCTGTCAACGCTGTGGCCTGGGTTCAATTCCCAGCCAGGGAATTACCCACATAAAAAATAAAAAATAAAAGATTCTGAAGACATGGTATGTAAAATACAGAAATATACTCAGCAAACTGAATGTTGACTACCAGTTTTTTCCTCCTAGAGTAAAATAACAGGTGCCTTGGGAACCCTCTGGAAATCACAGGGCCATTTTTGCTAGAACAAAGAAGGTGAAAGAAAAGCTACTTTTGGCACTGAGAAGTATTGTTGTTATTATGCCAGGACTGGTAAGGAAGTTTCTAGATCATGAAAGAGGTTTAGAAATGAGCTCCAGCAAGTCATATTCCTATCAAATCACATCCAATCAGTAGACTCCTCTAAAATTAGGGTCTACTCTGATAGATTCACCTACTGATCATTAGCCAGAGGCTCCCAATCAGTCAGAGTTTCTGGTTGCAAAAGAAACAAGAAGGAGGAAAGTTAAAGAGTGGGAAGCTATGCCAGCTATGCAGAGTAACTGAACAGAAGGGAGGGAAGACACTCATGTTTCCTCCTTACAAGGATTAAGCTTCCAGGTCACACCCTGGATGGTCTTTAACTCCCACATTATAATCCTTCCAGGGATCCGCATAATACTACGCAGCACATGTACACAAATAAATGCTTCAGAATGAATTAAATTCAGCAACTCCTACATGTCTATGGTACTTAAAGCCTATCTGGATGCTGCTGGCATTCAAAAAATATAAAGTCTTCTAAAGCATTGCTTAGTTCTTAGTAACTTTCATAAATACATTCTCAAGCCAGTTAGTAAAAACGTAACTACTATCAAGTAGGGGTCTGAAATTAAAGTGAAAAAGGGGTCTTCAAATTAAAACCTGGACCAACAGTTTGATGATTTGGAAAGAGATGACGGTAAGGAAGAGGACTTATACTTCCCGTGGTGTATTTTTCTGAAGGTCTGATTTAAGGTGTTACTCCTGTAATCACTGTTTTTTGGTTTTTTTGAAGGAAGGAAGAATGGCACCCTTAGGCTGTGGATGCCTCTTCAAGGTGCCTGAGGGTGGCACAGGCCAACCAGACAAGCTCTAGAAGACATAAGGCTCATTGAAAACCAAGTTCTGCTCCCTTCCCCTCACTCAGTTTCTCTAAAAAAAGGCACCTCAGTACAAAACAATTGCCTAACTGAACTCAGGTGCCATGGGGATACAAAAGAAAGCACATACGGTACTGTTCACAGTAGTCTTCTTCCCACCTTCTGGTGGCCCCAGGCCATTTTCACAGATTTGGTGATCAGCACTACCTAGAGCAAGTGACTTTCCCTTAGCTCACACCAGCAGTTCCCTCTGAGCTCTAAATGCCTTGAAAATGAATTTGATTCTCCCACATTGAGTCCTTCCATTAAGCAAACTCTCCATAAAAACTAAGATGGAGAACACGCCAATATTTCCCTCTTAAGGGCACTGTGTAGTCTTTTTTTTTTTTTTTTTTTATAATGTGTGTAGCTCCCTGGCTGGGAATCGAACCCAGGCCACAGCACTGACAGCGCCGAAGCCTTAGCCCCTGCACCACCAGGGAGCTCCCATGTGTAGTCGTTTCATTCAGAGACAGGAACACGTTTTTCTGGTAGGCTAGCTGGTGGCTTTGTTTTCCTGGTTCCCCTATCCAAGAAACCAATTCAGTTTCTGTTCGCGGTAGTTCCTGCTTTCATTTTTATTATCTCTTGGCCTTAGGGTTCTTTACTCATAGTGCTAAGCACTGAGCTGTGTCTGGTACATGGTGCTCATATCTGAGTGAACAGGTGTCGGCATCTGTATTTATGTTTTCCTTCCAGGACTAAGCCCTTAACCTGGGAATCTGATGCTATCTCTGGGTGGATAGTGTCAGAATTGAGATGAGTTGTAGGCCACCCAGCCAATGTCTGACAATTGGTGGTGTTGGGGAACATCCCCTACTCACACACCTGTTGGAATTGGGTGCTGAACTTTATTTTTTTATTTTTATTTTTTTGTTTTGTTTTGTTTTTGCTTTTTTGGTATGTGGGTAGTTCCCTGGCCGGGAATCGAACCCAGGCCGCAGCACTGACAGCGCCAGCGCCGAAACCCTAAGCCACTACACCATCAGGGAACTCCCGAACTTTAATCATATACCCCAATGTCTCACTTGTACTTCTCTAATTCTAGTTCTTATTACACTGTCATTGCTTATTTACTAGTCTGTGTTACCCACTAGACCTAAGGGTAGAGGCTTCATCTATCTGGTGGGGCTTCCAACTGGATCCCTGGGGTCTGCCACATGCCAGCAACTCAATTAACACTTCTGATAAGTATAAGTATTGGCTGTTCAGAGATCCCAGTCCAGACTTCTATTGCCAGATGATGGGCTAAAATGGGGAGCCGGATTAAGAGAACAAAACCACTTCCTGAAGCCAGTTATAGCTATGTAACTTGGTCTAATTAGTGTCACATTAACACCAAAGCCAGATATGTAAAGAAGCAAAAATTTTTACTTTTTCCCATCTCAACATGCATATAATCCCTTCTCTTCAACATACAGGCATTGCATACTCAGTTATCACTTCAAGGCTTTGCAAGGAGTGAAAAGTAAAAACAAACTCCAGTAAGTCCTCCAGGGTTTGGGATGTACCGCAGTGGCCCTTGGGCTGGAAGGTGAGACTTAGCTCTACAAGGCAGGAGAGCCGAGTGATGACAGAAAAGGCAGACAGGTGGACAGAACAAGGTAAGGAAGACCTCGCTTTTAACCCCACTCTGCTTGCTACTTCTGTGATCTTGGGCAAAGACAAGTTACTTCTCTGGGTTTCAACTTCCTCTTCTATACAATGAAGGTGATACCGCCTTTTTCACTAGGCAATTGCAGGACTTGAGTGAGCTCGTGTGTGAAACCCTAAGACCTGCCAAACACTAGACACTCCACAAATGTTAGTTTCCTTCTCCTTAAGGACTAGACTGAATCAGTAATTGTTTCCTTCCCGGAAGAGCTTCAGTGAGGCAGCCAAAACTGAGTTCCTTAGAGTACTGCTACTACAGGGTGGTTTGGCATTACCCGGGAGCTTGTTCGAAAATGCAGAGCTCAGGCCCCACTCCAGACCTACTGAGTCAGACTCTGCAGTGTAACTAGAGCCCTAGGTGATTCACTCAGAAAATCAAGCTGGAGAAACCACCCTGACTACAGCTAAGCTTAATATCAGGATGTCATTGTAAAACCACATAACAGCACTGAAGAGAGCTGAAAGGAGGGCAAGGGCAAGGAAAAGGAGCTCTCGTTCAGAAACTTTAGCTTAAGGGCTTGTAGAAGATAAGTTTACCTAACTCTGGAAGAAGTTAGGAAGACACAGAAACCATAAATAATGCGAACAAAGGACAGCCCAGTTCTTCAGGCATGGAGATCCTTGGGGTTCTTTAGTTATCCGACTGAGAATATGATACAGTTTCCATGATCTACATGTTTTTCTAATACATTCATTTTTCTCAGTGAACCCCACCCACTACAAGCTCATGAGATAGCACACTTACAGATATCCCATTTTACAGATGAAGAAACTAAGGCTTAGTCCTTAAACTTCTCCAAACTGGTTGTTGTTCTGCTTGAAAGCCTTCTTTGGCTCCCAGTGGCCCATAGCAGTGGTTCTCGGGCTATAGCATACATAAGATTTACCTACGGAGCTCTCTGAGAATGTAGATTCTGGAAATTCTGATTCAGGGGCCCTAGAATCTATGATTTTAATGAATGCTCAGGGGATACAAGCAAATAAAACCACTAACATCCACAAGTCCACATCCCTTGACCTGATGATCAAGTCCCTATACAAGCTGGTCCCTAAATTTTCAGGGGACACTTCTACTCATCCTTCCAATACCAGCTGAAAAGGATCTCTACAACTGGGTCTTCCCAAACACCAATCTTCCTGGTTTGCCTACAGCAGCACTTCTCAAACCATAGTGTACATACAAATCATTGGGGCAGTTTGTTATGTTATGATTTTGATTCTGTGGCTGTGGAGCCCAAGATTCAAGAGTCCCTGGTCAATTCCTGGGTGCACTGATGAGCATGCTTTGAGGAGAAAGGGTCTGCTGTACTTTGCAGCATGACTCTACTACAGCACTAATCTTAACATTACATTCATAGGGCCAGGATTTCACAGGAATTGTTGAAAACAGCTCCTGGAATTCCCTTAAAATAAGCAGCAAGCAGGGAAACCAGAGAAACACACTTTGAGAATGACATAAAGCATTTCCTGGAGCCTCAATACTGTGCCAGGAAATGACCACTTTATAGGCTGCAGCCTGTGCCAGGCCAGGTGCTTTTTATCTACTCTGGTGTGAACCGTTCCCCACTAGAAGGCACTTGGGCCTTGGTAGCCCCTCATTATATGGTAACTCCTATTTCTAATTCTTACAACATTCCCTTCTTGTAATAGCCACATTTATCAACAGGAATTACACTAGCCACTTTTCTAAACAGGTATATACTTACCAATAAGAAAACGAAGAGACAAAGAGATTAAATAACTTGCTCAAGTTAGTTACACAGCCAGCAAGTAAACTCAAGCAGTCAGACTCTACACTGCAGGCTCTTAAGCATGTTGATACAGCACACCTCCCACCCACACTCTTAAAAAAAAAAAAAGAGAACACTGAGGTTCATAGGCAAGGTGTGAACTCAGCAGTCTTAGGATAATGAGCTATAGAGTGGGAATGAAATATGAGGGCTGTCCAGAAAGTATCCAGTCACGTAATATAAAAACAGAAGCATTTATGCTGTTTTCGGACAGCCCTTGTCGTAGTGTCCAGGGCTGTGACTCCCAACCCCTCATTCTAGCCAGGCTACCCAGCCATTCTAACTTCTCAAATGTCAATAAGGCTTAACACCTGGGGAAAGTAAGTCTGCCCCACCCAACACCCCTCCCAGATGCAGACCCTAGGAAATGAGCTGTCAAGGCCTCCAGACAAGCATACTCTGGTCACATGATGCTCACGTGTTTTTCTCCTTCTCAGAACTTTCATACTCTAGGAACACGATGTGCTGGGGGTAGTGGCCGCAGATATCCCCATTTACATTTTGGATCACGCTGTAACAGTAGTCTCGGCCAAACAGCTCCAGACATCTCTTCTCAATGCGCTCAACCTGCACAGAAGAGGAGACAAGAGCATTCTGGGGTTTTTGAGTGTGAGAATTAGGTGGCTTATGACCCGGAGAGGTCACTGGGAATGACATGTACCTCTGTGATTATTACTCAGTGCCAGAAAGAAACCTGCTGTTGGGTCACAAGACCTAAACATGTAGTTCATTAACCAACACGTGGTATACTTTGGGAGGGACACTGAACAATGTTTTAGTGGAATTAATTGTTAAGTGTTTAGCATTTGAAGATTACAGATTTCATTAGATTCTCAAAGGGGTCCACAATCCATAAAATATCAAGAACTCTTGCTCTAGGTTACTTTAACTGGCACTAATCCAGTAGCTGCCCTTGGCTCTAGATTCTTCCCCATTTCCCAGAGACCCAGTACCCTAGCAGTATCCAGAGCCTCTAGTAAATGTAATGGGTAAAAGCTGCAGTCAGAGCTGGCTCCTTACACATCATTTACTTATGAAATAGAAGAAACAGTTTCTCTTAAAATTGCTCCTATTTTGTTCACAGTTCAGGGAAAGAAGCCCTAAAAAAAACCAGGATAAGACCTGTAACATCTCAAGAAGTCTGCAAGAGATCAGGAGGCTCAGAGAGGTTCTAAGGTCAGCTGCAGTGAAGTCAGGTATAAATTATGACAACCATAATCTTCAAGGGTATGAAAGATGGAAAAGGGCCGTCACTCAAAAGATCAATGGGGAGAAAAAAATTCATAGCAGCTTAACTGGGAATCCTCAAATTTTAAGGTGCATGAGTTTCATTTAAAAATGCAAATTGCAGGTTTCCACCCTCAGAATTTCTGACACAGTAGGACTGTGTAGGACAAAGGAATCTTAATTTTTAACAAGCACTCCAGATGATGCTGAAACAGGTCCTCAGGCTAAGCTCTGAAAAATACTTGGTCATATGGACAGTGAGGAAGCCCAATCATTAATGAAGTCTTCCAGTGGTTACTTCAGAAACTAGCAGATGCCAACTGCAGTATGTCCCAACACAGGTAAGCCTTGGAGCCAAATCAGAGTTTTGGGCCCAGGATGGAACAGAATTCCACTGGAAAATCTGATGTTAAACCTGCTAAAGCCAGGGGAATGAGAGAGTAGGTCACTGTAGGATCAACAAGATCCCCATCAGATTGTCAGTGGCTAGGACAGCAATGATCTAACCAGAATGGAAGGCTTCCAGGTTTGGCAATAAGGAGAATGAATGCAATCCCAAGGGCAGAAAACAGAGGAACTGAGACCTGCTTTTGATGAAGGAACAGAGAGAGTGTGGCTGTCTTCCTACTCTATAGGGGAAGGAAGCAGATGGGTATTAGTTTAAAGTCATAGTGTATAGGAGACAGTATAAAGAAGCAACACAATTCATCTCTGGGCTCCATTCTGCCCCACTAACTCCAGCCCCTTCATTTTGACCTCTGACCTGTAGGAATCCTCTAGACCAGCGGAATCCAATCTCTTGGCTTCCCTGGACAACAGAACTGTCTTGGGCCACACATAAAATACACTAACACCAATGACAGTTGAACGAAACAAAAAAGGTCGCAAAAAAATCTCATAACGTTTTAAGCATTTGTGTTGAGCCGCAGTCAAAGCTGTCCGAGGCCGCAGGTTGGACATGCCTGCTCTAGACTTTTTTTTTCTCTACCCTTAGGGCTAAACTTTTTTCTTTTTTTTACCTAAGCTTTTTGACTCCACGCCTGAAGCACAAACGTAACTCTCAACTCTTCTTCTCTAATTTCTTTCTTTCTTTTTTTTTTTTTGCTTTTTGGTATGTGGGTAGCTCCCTGACTGGGAATCGAACCCAGGCCGCAGCGCTGACAGCGCCAGCGCCAAAGCCTTAAGCCACTACACCATCAGGGAACTCCATTCTTCTCTAATTTCTGAACATAGACCTCAGCTCTGATCTTTGACCTCCAAACCCCTTGTCTCAAACTGAGAGGAAGTTCTTCCTTGGCTCACTGTGGCCCCAGTTCCTCTCTTTTCGGCTTTTAAATCTGACCCTTACTCTCTGGATCCAAACTCTAGGAACTACCCTTTCTCTTCTCCCTTTGACCTCTGACCTCAGCCCTTTCGCTGAGCTTCTCTCACACATCGCGCTTCTGGACTCACCTTAGAGCCGCCAGTCCCGCTGCAGTCCTTGGCCCGGTACTGAGTCCGGGAGAACTCTTCCAGCAGCTCACCGAGCCCCGGCTCCTGCGGCGAAGGGTTGCCCGAAGAAGTAGCGGAACCAGCCGACGCGGCGGCAGCGGCAGCCCGAGCGCCAGCCATGGCCGAGCCCCAAGTCCCTTCAGCGTACTCTTCCCTCTCAACGTGGTTCAGTCCGGCCCATGGCACCTGGAGGCTCCGACTCCAAGTCCGGAACCTCCAGAACCGCCTCAGCGGCCGCCTTCCGCTTACACTTCCGGCCCCGCCCCACCCTGACGGATGTTTACCTCGAACCTGGCCAATCGGAGCCCGGGACTCGCGCCCTGCCCCAAGATTACGGGCCACCCTCCTACGCGGAGCAATCCAAGTGGTCTCGGGGGAGAAGACCTCTACCACTCGCCGATACCAGGTGCTCCGCCCCACGGGGTTTCCCCTGGGGAAGCCGGACTAAACCATTGGGGCTGTGGGGGTGATGATGGCTGGGAAGGCACTGGTAAGTAGGAAGAAGGATCCATGGGAAAGAAGCAGAGGTAGCGTGAAATAAACCATTACAGGGAGAGGAGGAGAAAATTCGTGGAGACTAATGTTGGCAACCATAGTAATAATAAAACAGCATTTCGTAAAACACTGTGCTTGCACTGCTCCTTACAATGTCCCTGTGATTACAGTGCTCCTATAGTCAACCCATTTTATTGAAGAAGAAACTGGCGGTCAGAACTGGCTTGCAATTCTATGATTGAAAAGCCCCATATTCTTTTTCTTTTTTTCTTCATGATGTCAATTAAGACTGTCCAAACCTGTAAAGAATTTTTATAAAAATTTACTTGAGTCAAACTGGGGACATATGCCAGGGAGCAAGATCTCAAATGCTCTGGAGAAGTGACAGTTTTGCAGTTCTTTTCTGCATTTGAAATTGAGGGAATTTAAGCAAGATTACAGGAAGGTGGGAGAAAACAAGGCAGGGATTGGATTACAGGATAGTTAACAAGATTGTGTGCTCTCTTGAAAATGCTTACGTTTATTTTAAAAGTGTAACCTAGATGCACAAAAACAATGTACACAGGAGTTCCCTAGTGGTGTAGTGGCTTAAGGCTTTGTCGCTGGCCCTGTCAGCGTTGCGGCCTGGGTTCGATTTCCAGCCAGGGAGTTATCCACATACAAAAAAAAAAAAAAAGTACAGGGCTTGCTGAAGGCAAAGATAAAACTTTTACTAAAAAAGTTATATGGCTGGGGATACCCACCATGATCTGCCCAGTTAGGAATTTATGACCACACTGTGAGGTTACTTTCCATAGAACCCCTTTTTTCATCTACAATGGAATATTTCAAATGTCATAAGTGGCAAGAATAGTATTAATATAATGAACCCTCAATATCCATTAGCCAGTTTCAACAATAATCAACATCTGCCAACCTGTTTAATCAATCCCATTCAGTAGAATTATTTTAAAGCAAATTCTAATATTTTATCTGTGACTACTTCAGTATTTATTTCTGACAGATTAACACTGTTAAAAATTTATTAAGGAAGGCAAATCAGATGTTAGAAACAAATATTTGATACTTTATGAAGCAGGTTAGTCTTTGTTCTCAAGGATCCAGAAAACTGCAAAAGGGGGCAGGAGGCAGGAAGCTTTTGTAGGATAAGAAATAAGAAACAAGAAAGAGAAAAATAGAAAATAAAGAACAAGGAAGCATGTGCAGTCATGCGCCACAAAACGTTTTGGTCAACAAAGACTGAACACATGACGGTGGTCCCATTGATTATAATGGAGCTGAAAAATTCTGTTTATTATGCTTACCAGCTTCAATGACTCTGTTCACATTGACTTGGAAGAAGTCTTTTCAACATCTGCATGAGATCCACCCTAATCTCTGAAACCAATGAGAAGCACCTTTTCTTTTTCAAATTGACCAGAAATTGATAGACCACCTTCCCCTTTCCCTTACTTTGCCTCCTGTTAGTCTATAAAATCTTTTGGCCATGTGGGAAACGGGGAAATGGTCTATGCACAGCAGTGGCTACTCTCCCAAAATGCCAGCATTTTGAATAAGTCTACATTTCTTTCTATCAACCTTGTCTTTTGATTTTTGGAGGCAGCAAGCAGCACCTACACCCAGTAACAAAATGAACTTGAAAATTTTGGGGTTACTTTTCTATATTTCTGAGAAGTCAGGAACAGTTGGATCCCGAGTACGTTTCTGACAGATGGAATAAGTTAAAGTTAACTGTTCTGATGGCTTAAACATTTTAGTAATATTTGTGGAGGTTTTTAAGATATTTTTCATTCACCCAGTTTCCAAATAGCCTTTCCCACTTCTGATAAGAATGACCTCCCTACAATTCGTATTTCAAAGAGATTATTCTCAGTTCCTAGAGGAAAAACTAGTTAGAACATTTACCTCGCAAAGGTACAGAGAGACTTTTGTTGCCTAAATCCAGAATTTTTACATTATGTACAATTTTTTTTAAATGAATAGGGGAGGTTTGGGAGATTTGGTAAAAAGGATACGTGGGATTTTTTTTGTTCTTGGAAAGTTTGAGTTTTTATTCCTCAGAGAATTGGGCTGCAACCTGAATAATATCAAGGGGCTGATCTACCCATCCAACTGCATTATTTTCAATTTGCTTCTTTCTACAGGAAGATCTTTAATTAAGATAGAAATCAAAAGATTCCTATGCTC
Organism: Lyroderma lyra; assembly: GCA_004026885.1. NCBI lineage: Eukaryota > Metazoa > Chordata > Mammalia > Chiroptera > Megadermatidae > Lyroderma > Lyroderma lyra. The sequence continues at coordinate 174,650 of PVJL010001046.1, forward strand.
TAGATTTAGAGTTGTTTGTCTTTAGAATTTTCTTTTTCTTCTTCTGGTACATAGTTTCATTTTTTCTTAAGGGAGAAGGCCTTTAAAAAGGTTTGTCAGGCTCTGTACTTTTTAAAAAATCATTTTGATAAATTGGAACTAGGACTTTAAGGAATCTGATCAGGCTCTTGAGCCATTTTCCTGCTCGAGCCCGCTCCTACCTCTTTGGAGTGTGCTTTCTCTTCAATAAATTCTCTTTGTTTCACCTCTTAAAACAAAAAAAATCTGATCAGGCTGGGAGGTCTGTGGATGGATCTGAGCTCTTGGAACTCTATGGTCCTAACTTTCTGTTGTAAACTATGGTTTCAACTTCCTGTATCCCTAATATCTACGTTACCAGAAAATGAGGTGTCCTCTTTGACATGATGTCCAGGTTCTTGGTATCTCCAGCAAAGAATTGAACGAGACACACACAGAAGTAAAGAGGTGAAACAAAGAGATAGTTTATTGAAGAGAAAGTACACTCCAAAGAGGTAGGAGCGGGCTTGAGCAAGGAAAGTGGCTCAGGAGCCCCAATGAGCGAGGCTTTGGTACTTTTATTTTCTTCTGTCTTCGGGGGAGACACCTCTGGGCGTGGAGTTTCTTGATTGACAAGTCTGATTGACAGCCCTGGACAGCACCTTTCTTTTACTGTTCCTGTCTCCTTTCCAAATTCAATTACCTCCTGTGATTGTCTTATCTTGGGGGCAGGGATTACTACTGAGAGGGTGGTATCAGGGCAGTGGCGACTATTCCATCAGGGCGAGTCTCATGGGAGGGGTCCCGAGATCCCCCTATCTCATCTGCCTTCCTTACATTTCCTTGAGAGACGTGATCCCCACAAATCTCCATGGGAAGCTGAGGGGCTGAAGGTCTTGTCTTCTGTATCTGCTTCATGCTGAGGATGGTCGTTGCCCCTACCTACTGGGGATCCATGGAGCTCTCACCCTATCTGATCTAAAGGGGGAAGGGGCCTCGAGATCCGCCATGTTCACTACTTTGGTCAAGATGGGCCGGAAGCCTTGCCGGGTGACATCTGCATTGCAAAGTTCCCTAGATAAGGAGAATCAGACCCAGTTAGTAAGTTCAAAATCTTTGGCCCGAAATGTAGGCTTCAAAGCCATCACTGCAGGGTGGCTATGTGACAAAAGATTTGTTTAGCCCTTTGGAGTCTGCATCTTGCTGATTTTGGTCTCCACCGCCACGCAGGTGGGACCGCTTATCCAGGAATGGCCTGGGGATGATACAATTAACAAACACAGATTCACAGTTGCAAGGATGAATAGCTAAAAATCTAGCATACCCAGCTAAGTCAAGTTTTATTATTACATATAACAAATTTTAGGATGGCTAACCAGGGATGGAGACAGACATTTTGGAAATACGATTAGCAAACACAAGTTACAAGTTCTCTGAATGATTAGCTGAAACAGGCAAAGGACATCTGGGACATATGGGGTAAAAGCCTATTGTTTTAAGTTTTAGGGTGATTGTCTGAAGCAGGAGGCAGGGTGAAGACGTTCTATGATTCAAGATAGGAGCAATCTGTTGTTTAAACTAGAATTAAAGGAAAACTGATTGAGAGTGTGATTAAGGCTAAGGTCTAGGAAAAAGGTGAAACTGAGAGCTAAAGAACTAGAACAGGAGTCTTTAGTGAAGTAGGGGAGATGGCTGCTTTGTTTGGCCCATATCATCTATATATTTCTATCTCTATATTTATATCTATATAGATATCTATATCTACCCTCTATCTTGGAACAGAGCCAGAGCATGCATGTGGCCAGCCAGGAATGCATGTTCTGAGGCTCTCTGTACCTTTTCTTGTCTTACTTTTCCCGAATAAATCCTTTTGGTGATGGATTACCATCAAGCCGATGTTATTATCAACTTGACAATTTCAAATATCTTGTCAAGTTTCAGCCAGGACAAATTAATATTCCTGGCAGTATTGAACAACCCCACGGACATAAGAGGTGTCCCCAAAGAGAGTGTAAAAGATACTACCCTCCCAAGATCCAGAGCCAGTTCCAAATACAGCCCAAATAAAGAAAAACTTACAGTTCCCCTGAGAGCTGGCAACAGTTAGTAGGATCCTAGCTGCAACCTGAATTTCTGGTGCAGCCATATTTCAGGGCCTCTGACCAGATGGTTGAGCTGCTTGCATATGTAAGAGTGACAACCTGAGTGCCCTAGGCAGGCAGAAAGCCCAGTAAAGTTCTGAGGACACAAAATGAAACAAACAGAGAGACATTAGCTTTTCCTGGGAAAGAAAGGATCGTTAACCACTAGGTGCCCCAAAACAAAATTTGCAAGAGTTTGAATTTGAGAAGGAACAATGTGAAATTTTGCCTTCCTTTCTTAACCAGGCACCACAGAGATCCAGGAGAGCTGACACTGAACAATTCTCACTCTTCTCTGGTTTCTGCCAGTTTTCCCAAGGTTTTATCTGAAGGCACCTGAGCAAGATAGGGGTGAGGGAGTTTAAAGTAGAGAATGTAGCCTTGCTATGTACCAGAATTTGTCAAGATTTTCCATTAATTTTAATGGCTGTTTAAGGGAATAACTGGTAGAAATTTACTGGAGACTCTCTAAGTCTCATCAACCCTGGAAGGGATCCATATGGAGGTACTTCTTTGAGGGTAAATAGCAGAGAGTTTGGGTTGGTAAGGAAGGAATTGACAAAACCTTCGAGGATAATCTTTTTATCCAGGGTAAATGAGACACAGAATTCTGTGCCAGGGTTCTGATGATGGACCCTAGGGATAGAGTATCCAATCTGTTGGCTTCCCTGAGCTACATTGGAAGAAGAATCATCTTGGGCCACACATAAAATACACATGCGATGAGCTAAAAAAAAAAAAAAAAAACAGATGAAGAGCTAAAAAAAAAAAAAAAAAAAAAAAAAAAAAAAAAAAAAAAAAAAAAAAAAAAAAAAAAAAAAAAAAAAAAAAAAAAAAAAATCACACAAAAAAAATCTCATAATGTTTTAAGAAAGTTTATGAATTTCTGTTGGGCCACATTCAAAGCTGTCCTGGACCACATGCAGCCTGTGGGCCACCCCACTTAGACAAACTTGCCCTGGAGCAGTGGTTCTCAACCTTCCTAATGCCATGACCCTTTAATACAGTTCCTCATGCTGTGGTGACCCCCATAACATTATTTTCGTTGCTACTCCATAACTGTAATTTTGCTACTGTTATGAATCATAATGTAAATATCTGATACGTGTTTTCTGATGGTCTTAGGCGACCCCTGTGAAAGGGTCGTTTGACCCCCAAAGGGGTTGCAACCCATAGGTTGAGAACTGCTGCCCTAGAGGGTGCAATGGGAGAGGCCCAGGTGTTTTAAGTTTTTGTCCTTGAAACTGTTGTAGCTACACGGAACTAACCAGGCAGACTTTTGTTAATGGTCTTGTAGTCTTTGCAGAGTGGAAAGGCCATTGAGACAGAGTATTAGCAGACTGTGAGGATTTAGATAAAGGAAGGAAGGGGGAAAGTAGGAGTCACATCAGTTTTATGAAGCTATTTTGTAATCTTGAAGCCTTTTGGAGGCTTCTGCATATCAATTAAACCCCATTCTGGTTGTTGATTTGGGAATCCGTACTTCCAAGTACACTTAAATGAATGAAAGTACCCCATAATGACTGTTGTAATTCTAGGTGGTATTAGTAAATTTTGCCACTTTTGTAAATATCTTCAGTTTCAGGACCACAGTTCTTAGATGTAAAATAAATAATTGTGCCAGAAGGTGGTCCACTAAATTCTTTGAAACTTGAGTATCCATTTCTTTAACTAAGCCTAGGGTCTGGGTCTATCAGAGCCAAATTAATGCCACTGGGTTGGGGATTTTTTTTCTTTTTGCACTTTACAGTGTACCTTGTTGCATAGAAATTTTCTTAAGGGTGCATGTGAGAGTTTCCTGGTGGTGTAGTGGCTATAGCTTCTTCGCTGTCAACGCTGTGGCCTGGGTTCGATTTCCAGCCAGAGAACTACCCACATTAAAAAAACAAAAACAAAAACAAAAGGGTGCATGTGACCTAGCGTCAATCTAACTTTTTTTTTTTTTTTTTTTGTGGTGGTTCCCTGGCTGAGAATTGAACCCAGGCTGCAGCATTGAGAGCGCTGAAGCCTAGCCACTATACCACCAGGGAACTCCTAACCTATTTTGTAACCAACTTATTCCAGCACAACAATCTTAGATTTAGGTGGCAATACTCTCACAGCTTTTAAATGTTTGACCTGTGCCCACCAATTTTGTGGGTTTGGATGGTGACATTCCCATTAACAATGGGTCTATTATTCATTTACTTTATTTGTATATTAGCAGAAACCAACAGTAAAGGAGAAATGTAAGCCTGAGTTCAAATCTCAGCACTACCACTTCCTAGCTATGTAACATCAAGCAAGTCACTTGATCTCTCTGAGCTCATAAACTCCCCACTTCGCAGGGTCTTTGGAAGTATTATTAAATGGGTTAACAGAGCTAGAGCACTCGGTAGAGTGCCAGGCACTTGTCATTGCTCAGTAGATTTAGGAAGAGAAAAGCAAAGTCTTTTGAAGGAGGTGACTTTTTTTTTTTTTTTTTTTTTTTTTGTATGTGGGTAGCTCCCTGACTGGGCATCGAACCCAGGCTGCAGCATTGACAGCACCAGCGCCGAAGCCTTAAGCCACTACACCATCAGGGAACTCCCATAGGAAATCCAATTTTATTTTATTTTTTATTTTATTTTATTTTTTATGTGGGTAGTTCCCTGGCTGGGAATCAAACCCAGGCCGCAGTGTTGACAGCACTGAAGCCTAGCTGCTACACCACCAGGGAACTCGGAGGAGGTGACTTTTGCATCAATATCTAAATAATGAGAAAGAACTAGCTGAATGAAGATCTGTGAAGTTTTCTGGGTGGGAAAACAGCAAGAGAAAAGGCCCTGAGGCAGAAGTGAATATGGTGTGTGGGAGGGGAAGGCAGTTCATGGGCTCTAGAGGCAAGGATGAGAGGGGATTAGTGGTGGGAAAGACAGGCAAGGATCAGGTCCTGAAGGGGCTTACAGGCTTCAGTTAGGAATTCAGACATTATTTTAAGGACAATAGGGATTTGTGGGAGAGTTTCTAGTAGGGGAGTGCTGTGATCTAGTACATGTTTGGTAAAAACAATTACTGTCTGGCTTCTATGTGGAGAATGAGTTTGGGGTGAGGACAAAAGCAGAGACCAGCTAGATGCAACGGTTCTCAACCTGTGGGTTGTGACCCCTTTGGGGGTCAAATGACCCTTTCACAGGGGTCGCTTCAGACCATCAGAAAACACGTATCAGATATTTACATTATGATTCATAACAGTAGCAAAATTACAGTTATGAAGTAGCAACGAAAATAATTTTATGGGGGTCACCACAACATGAGGAACTGTATTAAAGGGTCATGGCATTAGGAAGGTTGAGAACCACTGAGCTAGAGGATATACCCATAACATTTATAGAACCTGGGACAAGAGGACAAACGGAGGACCCTGTACTGTGTTTACATATTTAAAGGTTATAACAGGCAAACAGACCGTTACGTAAAATATGATCTATCCTCCTACCTAAACACTATACATGTCAAAATTGAAAAAAAGTGGAAAGCCACATTTTTATATGACTGAAAGTAATGCAATATTAAAGATGACTGAATTTATTTATTTATTTATTTAGCTTTTTGGTATGTGGGTAGCTCCCTGGCTGGGAATCGAACCCAGGCCGCAGCGCTGACAGCGCCAAAGCCTTAAGCCACTACACCATCAGGGAACTCTCCAAGATGACTGAATTTAATTATTGTGAATTGCATATGTTTTGTTCACAGACTTGTGACGTTTTGAAGAGTAATAAAATGATACATAATCTAGAAATAATTGTGAACTTATTCTAGTAAATATATTTTCATTGCTGTCCTTTCAAAAATATCGATAATTGGAGTTCCCTGGTGGTGTAGTGGCTTAAGGCTTTAGCACTGGCGCTGACAAGCGCTGAGGCCTGGGTTCGATTCCCAGTCAGGGAGCTACCCACATACCAAAAAGAAAAAAAAAAAAAAAAAAAAAAATTATATTAAAACTATATAAATCTGAATGTTTTTCCAGTCAAAATGTAATTTTAGCAAATGCAAAATATTAAAATAAAATATTTAAAATTGTTCATGTATATTGTCTCAAAAGTTATTTATCTCCTAAAATATGAAAAATGGTTATAAAAGGCAAAATATAATTATACTAAGTGCATGTTAAAATTTAAAATCAAGGCTCTTGAGCTATTCTTGCTCGAGCCCACTCCTATCTCTTTGGAGTGTACTTTCTCTTCAATAAACTATCTTTGTTTCACCACTTAAAAAAAAAATTAAAATCAAAATTATTTATGTCAATCTGAAATTAGTTGTTTGAAAATTTAATTAGATATTATAAAATATTGTGGTAAAAGTAAAACTATTTGCAATTCCAGTTGCAATACCAGTGTCCTCTGGTTGTCAGTGTAAAGAACTGAGATCACATATCACTCATGTTATATCTAGACAAACATGCAAAGTTAAGAGTAATAAAATTGTCAATATCACAAAATGTTCCTCAGTTACTATGTGCAACTCTTGTGAATACAGAACTAATTTGTGAGCATGACTGGAACCATGGATTGGAACATGGAAAGCAGCAAGATACTGTACAGTTGGAATTACTGGGAGACAATGCTTTGTTGTACAAGAATCTATTGCATGACTGTTATTTGAGGGGGAAGGTTTTGATAAATACATTAACTTGTCTTTGATTCAAGTAATTCCACCACTTAAATCCGCACCCCCCCCACCCCCAAAAAACAGTGTCTGTCTTGAATAAAAGCAGTGGCACAACTCACTGAAAACTGTTTGGATAGAGTTGTCTTTTCTTTAGAGATGTGGACAAGCATGGCCCTGAGTCATGAGAGTGGATGCTTAGGGTTATGGGTTGAATAGTGCCAGGACTGAGCACCAGATTCCAAATGACAGAAGTGCCTATGTATTCCTTACCAAAATTTCGTGTGTGCATGTGTGTGTGTGTGTGAGAGAGAGATATAAGAAGGCCTCTAAAGCATGCACCAAGAGAAAGGATCCTTTTTCCTGGTTCTATAGAGGTACTGCCATCTAGGAAGTTTTTGTAGTCACTCGGGTGAAAGCTGGAAGGAATTCTAAAGTCTAGCGACAGAAACAGTGACTAGGCTATAACCTCAGATCTGAGGGCACAGGAAAGACTTTTGTTTTTGTTTTTTGGTATGTGGGTAGCTCCCTGGCTGGGAATCAAACCCAGGCCGCAGTGCTGACAGCGCCAGCGCCGAAGCCTTAAGCCACTACACCACCAGGGAACTTCCAGGAAAGACTTATTAAGGAGTGATTTTCCAATGATTGCCCCTGGAAAACTCTCAAAGACCAGCAGGCACCATTGAGGCAATTTCCCTCATTGGCTCTAACCTGACCATCGGGAGTTTTGCAAACCCTGGCATACACAGTTGAACTTAATTTGGGGACAATTGAATTTTCAATGATTTGTTAATCAATGAACTAATAAAACAAACTTGTACGGAGTGCTACTCTATGCCAGGCACTGTTCAGGGCTTGGAAGTCAGTGATGAGCAAGGTGGGGAGATCCTTAAGTTCTGCTCTTCATGGTTTTACAGGGAAGGTAGAGGCTAAATAACAAATCCAGTGGGCGAAGTGCCAAGGAAGAGCAGTTTAGATGCTGTGGGAAAGTTTGGCTCTTCTGGAATCTTGTCTACAGAAAATATGAACCAGGAGGCTGAATTCCCATAGGACATCTCTCTCATGACAGCTGCCTAAACCAGAGAGGGAATTAACTTTCCAGCCAGACTAATTTATACCCTAAATTTAATAGTGCTAAATGGCATCCCCAGAGAGAGTCTGGTGAAATTTCACTTCTATTGCTAATCAGGGGCCTGTCTGGTGGGTTATTTAATAACAAGTCCCACTCTGATGATTTCTGCCTTCAGGATGAATGTTTTAGGCTCAGTTGAAGTTCAGGAAATTACATTCCTGATCCTTAGCTCTGATCCTTACAAATAACTGGGATGGGGAAACAGGAGGAACAATGGCCCAGAGAAAAGCACATGGACTTTGAAGCCAGGCAAACCTGTCTGTGCTGGGTTTCCAGGTTCTGTGACCTTGAACAAGTCAACCTTTGTTCTCTAAGCCTCAGTTTTCTCATCTGTAAAATGGGGACATTGACATCTATCTCATTGGGTCATTGAAAGGATTGAAGGCAATATTATATCTGAAAAACTGAGTACATGGCAGTCAAGAACAAATGTTTTCGGGAGTTCCCTGATGGTGTAGTGACTTAAGGCTTCAGTGCTGGCGCTGTCAGCACTGCGGCCAGGGTTCGATTCCCAGCCAGGGAGCTACCCACATACCAAAAAGCAAAAAAAAAAAAAAAAAAAAAAAAAAAAAAAAAGAAAAAATGTTTTTTTTTTTTTTTTTGCTTTTTGCTTTTTGGTATGTGGGTAGCTCCCTGGCTGGGAATCGAACCCTGGCCGCAGCGCTGACAGCGCCAGCGCCGAAGCCCCAAGCCACTACACCATCAGGGAACTCCAAGAACAAATGTTTTCTTTGTTTTTTCCTTGTACAAGATGACATTTAAATCAAGTGGGCTTTCTAAACAGGCTGGGTTTCTTGCTAGAGTCTGTGGCTAAGTTAAAATGACTGAGATTCTTGGGACAGATTTAAAAAAAACAAAGTAGGGAGTTCCCTGGTGGTGTAGTGGCTAGGCTTTGGTGCTGCCAACGCTACCACCTGGGTTTGATTCCCAGCCACAGAAATACCCACATTAAAAAAAAAATTAGCCCTATTTTATTCTAATTATAAAAGTAATACTGAATTTCAGCAATGTGGTGGACTGAGTTGGTAGCAAATTTTTTTTCTTGGTCCACACTCATAGAAATATTTGTAAATGTTGCCCACCAAAAACCCATTTCTACCTCCTGCCTGTCCTTTTATCACCTGGAAGAACTCACCTCTCACTGTATAAACTGAAGAAAACCACTTCCGCAGCCTCTTTCATATGTAGGTTACTGATTCCTGACAACTGGATCTGAGGGAAAGTCTGCAAAGAGACTGTGGGAAATCTTCTTCTCCCCAATAGAGATGCATGGGAGGAAATGTCCTCTTTCTCTTCTCTGGGTGTGGCTATGTCTGCTGTAGCCATCTTGTGACTATAATGAAAAGTATTACAAAGGGATTGCAGAATGGAATCCAGGAAAGATGGAAAGTTCTTGGATCCTTGCTGTCATTGTTGAAGTTAACCTGAGGGAGTTCCCTGATGGTGTAGTGGCTTAAGGCTTCGGTGCTGGCGCTGTCAGCGCTGCGGCCTGGGTTCGATTCCCAGTCAGGGAGCTACCCACATACCAAAAGCTAAATAAATAAATAAGTAAACAAATAAATAAATAAGTTGAAAAGGATATTTGTTTAAAATAAATAAATAAAACAAAACAACCCCCCCCCCAAAAAAAAATAAAAGTTAACCTGAGAATCCTTAATCTTTGCTGTACATGGAAATGTGCAAAAAGGATCAGAATCCATTCTACCCCCTTAGGATGAGCATCCGAAACAAAGAAATTATTTTAAAAGTTGGTCTAGAATTGATGATACCCATAGGTATCTGCCAGAGAAAATGTGACATATCTCTGTAGAATATTTCTATAGTCCACTGTCGCCATAGTTTTCTATTTTCCAAATGTCATGTAGTTAGGGTCATATGGTATGATGTAGCCTTTTCAGATTGGCTTTTTTCACTACTACTGTATAATATGCACTTAAGATTCCTCCATGTCTTTTCACAACTTGATAGCTCATTTCTTTTTTAGCACTGAATAATATTCCATTGTCTGAATGTTTCTATGTCCATTCACCTACTGAAGGAGAGCTTGGTTGCTTCCAACTTTTGGCAGTTATGAATAAAGCTGCTATAAACATCATGATGCAGGCTTTTGTGTGGACATGTGTTTTCAACTACTTTGGGTAAATATCAAAGTATGCAATTGCTGGATTATATGGCTGAGTATCTTTATTTTTGTGTGAAACTGCCAAAGTGTCTTCCAAAGTGGCCAGACCATTTTGCATTCCCCCAGCATTGGAAGAAAGTTGTTTCTCCACATTCCTCACCAGGATTTTGATAGGAATTCCACTGAATTTACAGATGGCTTTGGCTAGTATGGAGATGTTAACAATACTAACTCTTCTGATCCATGAACATGGGATGTCTTTCCATTTATTTGTGTGTGTGTGTGTGTGTGTGTGTGTGTGTGTTTTTGTTTTGTTTTGTTTTGTTTTGCTTTTTTTTTGGTATGTGGGTAGCTCCCTGGCTGGGAATTGAACCCGGGCCGCAGCGCTGACAGTGCCAGCGCCGAAGCCTTAAGCTCCTACACCATCAGGGAACTCCTATTTGTGTGTTTTTATCAATGTTTTAAGATTTTTTGGTGTATAGATCTTTCATCTCCTTGGTTAAATTTATTCCTAAGTATTTTCTTGTTTTTGATGCTAAATGGGATTATTTATTTCTTTTTCAGATAATTCTTTGTTAATGTATAGAAATGCAACTTATTTTTATATGTTGATTTTGTATCCTGTAACTTTATTGAATTCATTTATTAGTTCTAACAGGTTTTTCATGTAGTCTTTATGGTTTTTCTATATACAGGATCATGTCATTTGCAAACAGAGACAATTTTACTTCTTACACTCTGATTTGAATGTCTTTTACTTATTTTTTTTGCCTAATTGCTCTGGCTAGGACTTCTAGTGCTATGTTGAATAGGAGTGGTGAGATGGGCACACTTTTCTTGTTCTAAATCTTAGAAGAAAAGCTTTCAAACTTTCACCATTGACTATGAAGCTGGCTGTGGGTTTGTCGTATATGGCCTTTATTATTTTGAGGTATATTTCTTCTATACCCAGTTTGTTGAAAGAGTTTATCATAAAATGATGTTGAATTTTGTCAAATAATTTTTCTGCATCTATTGAAATGATTATGTGATTTTATTTTTCATTTTGTTTATGTGGTGTATCATATTTATTGATTTGAATATGTTGAGCATCCTTGAATCCTAGGAATAAATCTCACTTGATCATGAAGTATGATCCTTTTACTGTGGCAGTGAATTCAGTTTGCTATTATTTTATTGAGACTTTTTGAGTCTATATTCATCAGGGATATTAGTCTCCTTTTCTTGTACTATCTTTATCTGGCTTTGTTATCAGGGTAATGCTGACCTCATAAAATGAATTTGAGAGTTTTCCCTTCTCTTCAATTTTTTGGAAGAGTTTGAGAAGGAATGGCACTAATTCTTCTTTAAATATTTTGTAGAATTTACCCATGAAGCCATGTAGTCCTGGGCTTCTTTTTGTTGGGATGGTTTTGATCACTGAATCAATCTCCTTACCCATCATTGGTCTGTTTATATTATCTATTTCTTCATTATCCAGTCTTGGCAGGTTGTATACTTCTAGGTATTGATCCATTTCTTATAGGTTGTCCAATTTGTTGGTATATAATTGTTCATAGTAGTCTCTTATGAGCCTTTGATTTCTGTGTTATTAGTTGTAATGTCTCCTCTTTCATTTCTAATTTTATTTATTTGAGTCCTTTCTCTCTCTCTCTCTCTCTCTCTCTCTCGTAAGTCTAATTCAAAGTTTGTCAATTTTATTTATCTTTAAAAAAAAAACCTGGGGAGTTCCCTGATGATGTAGTGGCTTAAGGCTTCTGCGCTGGCACTGTCAACACTGCGGCCTGGGTTCGATTCCCAGCCAGGGAGCTACCCACGTGCCAAAAAGCAAAAAAATAAAAAATATATAAAAAATAAAAAAATTAAAAAAACCCAATTCCTTTTTTTATTGTTTTTCTATCTCTGTTTCATTTATTTTTGTTTTGATCTTTGTCATCTCCTTTTTTCTGCTAACTTTGGGCTTCATTTGTTCTTGTTTTTCTAGTTCCTTGATGTATAAAGTTAGGTTGTTTATTTGAGATCTTTCTTTTTATTGTGGCCACTTATTACTATAATTTCCCTCTTAGGACTGCTTTTGCTGCATCCCATAAGTTTTGGTATGTCATGCTTCCCTTTTCATTTGTTTCAGTATATTTTTTGACTTACCTTTTGATTTAATCTTTCACCCATTGGTTGTTGAAATCCCAGCAAACTTATAAAACAAGCTACTAGGTATAATAAACAATGTAGCAAGGTCACTAGATACATGGCCAATATAAAAAAATCAATTATATTTTTACATAGTAGCAATAAACAATCTGAAATCAAGATGCAAAAACAAATAAATAAACAAAAAACAACAGTACCATAAATAGAAAGGAGAAAAGACAGTCTTTTGAACAAATAGTGTGAGAACAAATTAGATATCCATATGCAAAATATGAACCTTAACCCTAAACTCTCATCATAAATAAAAATTAAGTCAAAATGGATTTTATGCTTACATGTGAAGCTTAAAAACTATAAAAATTTTGAAGGGAAACATAGAGGAAAATTTTTATTACCAAAATCAGGCAAAATTTTCTTAGCGGGAGTTCCCTGGTAGTGTAGTGGCTAGGCTTGGGCACTTTCAATGCTGTGGCCTGGGTTTGATTCCCAGCCAGGGAACTACCCCCCCAAAAAAAATTCTTAGATATTATATAAAAAATATAATGCATATAATAAAAAATGATAAACTGGCCTTTATCAAAATTAAGAACTATTGCTCTTCAAAAGCTACTTTTAAGGGAATAAAAAGATGAGCCACATATTAGAAAATATTTGCAAAACACACATCTAGTAAAGAACTTATATCCATAATATATAAAGAACTTTCAAAATTGTATATTGAGGAGCTCCCTGGGGGTGTAGTGTCTAGGCTTCGGCGTTGTCAACGCTGCGGCCTGGGTTCGTTTCCCAGCCAGGAAACTACCCACATAAAAAAAAAACAACAACAAAAAATTGTGTATTGAGATAACCAACAGCCCAATAGAAAATGGGCAAAAAACCTATACATGAATGTTTATAGTAGCTTTGTTTATAATAGCCAAAATGTGAAAACAACCTAAATGGCCCAAAAAGCCTTTGACTGGTAAATAAACAAACTATGGTTCATCTCTACAATGGATTCTACTCAGCAGTTAAGAGAAACCAACCATTGAGACACCCAACAACATGATTGAATTGGAAATGTATTAGGCCAAGTTAAAATAGGCAGACTCAAAAAGGAACATAGTATGTGTTTCCATTTATGTGACGTTGTTGAAAAGGCAAAACCCAAGGAGACAGAAAACAATCACATGGTTGCCCAGGGTTCAGGATGTGGTGAGGAGCCAACATCAAAGGGGAAGTGCGACATTCTGGCAGTGGTGGGGGCAGGGTGATGGAACTGTTCTATATCTTAATAGGGTAGTGGTTACACAACTGCATGAATTTGACAATACTGGAAAGAGTGAAGTTTATTGTATGCGTCGACTGAACAATAATATTGACTAGGTATTCCATCACCAAAACAGATTTATTCAGGAAAAGAAAAGAAAAGGGCAGCCGCCCAGCACCAGCAGGGGCAGACCTGGCAAGCCACGCGCACATTCTGGCTTGTGTGCTAAAATGGAAGGGATTTACGGCAGGGAGACAGGAAGTTATTTCAGACCATCGAGTTCGACTAGGTTTTCTCATAAACTTCCTGAACCCAGCTTCTTCCACAGACCTCTCAGCTTGATCAGTTTCCTTAAAGTCCCAGTTTATCTTGAGCATTTCTTTAAAGTCCCAGTTCTTCTTTATCATATGTAAATTATACCTCAATAAATCTGACTTTTAAAAATTACAGTTTGGGGGTTTTATCTAGAAGATGGAACTAAAACTACATAGGCAATAATAACAATGAAGTTGGAAGAATATGGTTCTAAGTTAAATTACTCTAAGGTGCATTTCTGCATAGGAGTATCGAGATCTTGATTCACTTTCGATATAATGCTAAGTAAATATGTTTAAAAATATAAGGAGGGGTTCCCTGGTGGTGTAATGGCTAGGCTTCGACGCTCTCAACGCCACGGCTCTGGGTTCGATTCCCAGCCAGGGAAACTACCCCCCAAAAATAAATAAATAAATGAAAACGTAAGAATAACCAATAAAGGTTGGAAATAAAATACAGAAATCTCTTGTTTAACATCAGCTATCTGTGTTAGAAATCAGATGTTTTGTGTGAAAACACAGACTAGAAGGACGTCTGGCTCCCATTTGTTTTAAATGGGAAAAATGATATGTATGACATGTCAACATTAAGCCCAAACAATTTCCTAAAACATAAATAAAATACAGTGAAACATTTGCATGCAAGCAACAATCTATTATGTTAAGATTTAGTATGATTAAAACCATTGCTTCCTTTGAAACAGTAGTAATATCATAAGGATAGACATACGGACCAATGGGATAGAAGAGAGTCCAGAAATAAACTCTCACAAGTTGGTCAATTGATTTCAACAAGGGTGCCAAAACCATTCAATGGGGAAAGGACAGCTTTTTCAATAAATGGTGCTGGGACAGCAAGATAGCCACATGCAAAGAATGAATTTGAACCCTTACCTTATACCATAAGCAGAAATTAATTCAAATAGATCAAAGACCTAAATGTAAGAGCTGAAACTATAAAACTCTTAGAAGAAAACTAAAGGGAAAAGCTTCATAACATTGAATTTAGCAATGATTTCTTGGATATGACACAAAAAGCACCGTCAACAAAAGAAAAAATTGATAAACTGGACTTTGTCAAAATTTAAAACATTTGTGTATCAAAGGACACTATCAACAGGGTGAAAAGACAGCCTACAGAATGGGAGAAAATATTTGCAAATCATGTATCTTATAAGAGATTAATATTCTGAAAATATAAAGAACTCCTACAACGCAACAAACAACCCAATCCAAAAATGAGAAAATAATACAAGTAGACATTTCTCCAAAGAAGATATACAAACAATTAGTAAGCATGTGAAAAGATGTTTAACAGCCCTTCTCATTAGGGAGATGCAAATTAATCAAATTAAATTAATAGGAGGTAATTAGATTTAGATGAGGTCATGAGGGCAGAGCCCCCATAAGGGGATCAGTGTTTTTATAAAAAGAAGAGACTAGATCTCTTTCTCCCTCTCTCTCTCTCTCTCTTTCTCCCTCCCTTCTTCCTGTCTCTCTCCCTCTCTCTGCGTGTGTGCCACATGAGGACACCAGAGCCTGACCATACCGGCACCCTGATCTCCAGCCCCCAGACCTGTGAGAAAGAAAAAAGAAATATTTGTCATTTAAGCCACATAGTGTGTGGTATCTTGTAATAGCAGGCAGAGCTAAGAAGGCAGTATGATTGGTTGGCCTAGGATCTATATCTATTAGATACTATTATCAGGAGAAAGGGAAAAGAAATGCTGGACAAACAAGCCCCACAAATATTTCATTATAGCTTCATATACATTTTAAGAACTGATTCCCTAAGAGATGATAGTGTTATTTATTTTATTCCTTACAAGCACAATTTAATCTATTTTGGTATTAATGTTTTGTAGACTTTATAGATAAGAGTAAATTCTACATATAGGTAAATAAGAATCCTTTAGAATTTTCCATCTGTCCCTCCCCTTTTTTTTTTTTAAATAAACTGTGCTTTAGATTTTATTTATTTATTTATTTTATGTGGGTAGTTCCCTGGCTGGGAATGGAACCCAGGCTGCAGCGTTGACAGCACCGAAGCCTAGCCACTACACCACCAGGGAACTCCATCCCCACCCTTTTTTTGGGGGTAGTTCCCTGGCTGGGAATCGAACCCAGACCACAGCATTGAGAGTGCCAAAGCCTATGTCCTCCATTTTTTAAGGAGTAATAATACTATATAATAATATAAGGCAGAATGGTTTGAATATCTCTATATCTGAAAATGGTTTGTTTCTTTCTTTAGTCTATCTCAGTTTTTTTACACTTTAGTACCTAAGAACTACAGGATGCAATGGTACACATGAAACCTTGCATATTGTACTCTATGGACAATTAAGGGATTTTTTTTTTTTTTTTTTTTTTTTTTTTTTTTTTTTTTTTTTTGTATGTGGGTAGTTCCCTAGCTGGGAATCGAACCCAGGCTGCAGCATTGACAGCACCAGCGCCAAAGCCTTAAGACACTACACCATCAGGGAACTCCAAAGGATTTTTTAAAAGGGAAATTTATACCACATTCCTCCCCAATTGCATTTGTCTTTAGAACCTAACCTCCTACAAAAGATGAAATCCTCTCTACTAATGTTTACTGAGCACCTACTGTGTAACCAACACCTTACATATTTTATCTCATTTTAACTATGTGAGGTTAAGGAGTTGTAAATTCAATTTTATTAATAAGAAATATGATGTTCAGAGAATTTACATGACTTGCTCAAACTCACGCGGTTATTAGGTATCAAAGTTAGAATACAAATACCCATTTGACTGACTCCACAGCGCCTGTACTTCTCTAGAGACTCAGAAAATTTGGACAGTGTAAGTAAGGGTTCTGTGCACTAGCTTTGACCAAACCAGTCCCAGCTTTGAATCCTGGAGCTCCCACTTTCTAGTATTGTGATGATAATAGCAAATAGCTTTGAGTATTTTCCAAGTGCTCAGCACCTTATGTGTGCAAAAAATATTTCATTCAACTTTCTTGTACACTTTTGGAGGGTGATACCACTATTTACACCATCCCCACTTTCCAGATGGGGAAACTGAGGCTTAAGAGCAATCAACTTCGGCGCTCTCAATGCTGCGGCCTGGGTTCAATTCCCAGCCAGGGAGCTACCAACAACAACAACAAAAAAAGAGCAATCGAGAGCAGAAATGGGACTTGAACCTGTATGTCTGATACTAGTGCATGTGCTCATAACCAAATGATATGGATAAAAGAAGGAAACAAAGGTAGTTGAGAAGAACTGAATCTACTCTATGGAATGATCTATGTGGTACAATAATTAATAATGTGGACCCTGAAGCAGGCTACCTGGGGATAAATTTCAGCTCTTCCACTTAACTAGAGATGTGGCTGTGGATGAGTCATTTAACCTCAGTACCCTTATCTGTAAAATGGGCTCATAAAAGTACATATCTATATTAGTTTCCTTGGGCTGCATAACAAAATCCTAAGGACTGAGTGACTCAAACAACAGAAATTTATTTTCTCACAGCTCTGAAGGCTAGAAGTCCAAGATCAAGTTTTGGAAAATTTAGTTTCTTCTGAGGCCTCATTCCTATGGTCACTTTCTCACTGTGTCCTTCATGGTTGTTCCTTGGCCTGAATGCTACCGGTGTCCTAGTCTCCTCTTCTTATAAGGACCAGTCATATTGGGGTAAAGCTCATCCATAGGACCTCATTTTACCTTAATTACCTTTGAAAGGCTGTGTCTCCAAATACAGTCCTACTCTGAGATACTGGACTTCAATATATGAATTGAAGCTGGGGTGGGGGGCATAATTCAGCCCATGACACAATCTCATAGGGTTATTGTGAAGATCAAATTAGACAATACATGTAAAGCAAATATTGGAGAATCTAAAATTTAAGAACATAATGGGGAGTTCCCTGATGGTGTAGTGACTTAAGGCTTCGGTGCTGGTGCCGTCAGTACTGTGGCCTGGGTTCGATTCCCAGTCAGGGAACTACCCACATACCAAAAAGCAAAAAAATAAGTAAATAAGTAAATAAATAAATAAATAAATAAATAAATAAATAAATTCAAGCTTAGGCTTAATTTAAAAAAAAACAAAAAACAAAAAACATAATGGCTCTTTAACATAACTGAATACTTAAGTTAGGCATGAAGATATCTGGCAAGTTTCAAATCTTTCTTTGCTGGAATATTGGCCAAAAGTGCCCTGGGGGCTTCTCTTCTCAGCCATATGCTCAGCCCAGCATCATTGCTTTATGGTCATTAGTCCCCATCTTAATCCCATAACTGTTCCATTCTGGTCTGGCCATTCCTCAGGAACAATAAGTTCTTCCTGTAGAGAGTTGTCAAACTTCCTTTCTGTGACTTCTCCAGGGTTCATCTTTAAAATAAAGAGACAGGGGGTTCCCTGGTGGTGTAGTGGCTAGGCTTAGGCGTTGTCAACACTGCAGCCTGGATTCGATTCCCAGCCAGGGAACTACCCCCCCTCCAAAAAATAAATAAATAAATAAATAAAATGAAAACACATTCTGTCCCAGCTACTCATAGTTCAGCAAGTGCCTTTCCATTACTGCTGTTATTTCTACTCCTTGGGCAAGACACATTTAGTGACATTCACTTACATGTATAAAGCCATTTTTAATTTACAAAGCTCTTTTCCGTCCATTATCTCTTTTAATCCTAACAAACATCTGTAGGAAGAAAGTATATTTTTCTCCATCTTATAAATGAAGAAAATAGGGCTCTGAGGAGTAGCATCATCATCCTGGGTCACACAGTTGATCAGTGGCAGAGATGGACCTCAAATTTTGGTTTTTTGGTTCTAATATGTCAGGAGTAGCTCACTTACTCAGGCATTCTTCTACAGCGTAAATAATCCAGTATACCAGCCTTGCTGTCTTTTCAGGGGATATAGGTAAGTTATTTGGACAATTTTGATTGGAAGTGACAAGAACCCAACTCAAATAAACCCAACTCAAACTGGCTTAGGCAAAAATTGAATTTATTGGCTCACCAATCCAGAAGCAGGTCTTCAGGCATGGCTAGATCTGGGTGCTTAAACTATGTCATCGGAACTGTCTCTTTCCATTTCTTAGCTTCCCTCTGTGTTCATCTTATTCTTAGACAAACTTTTTGTGTGGGGTGTCAAAGATGGCTCCCAGTAGCTACAGTTTGTAATTCCCCCAGCTCAACAAACTCAGCAGAAAGAGAAAACTTTTGTCATGTAAATTACAACAAATGACCTGGGCATCATTTCAACTATTTGGGCTGGGCCCCACTTCTGAATCAATCATTGTTTGTAGTGCAATGGAGTATTCTCATTGTCCGGGCCTGATCATTTGCCCTCTTCTGGAGAGGAGTATGGTGGTGGGGTAAGTCTCACTAAATCCTGGGACTGAGTGATGGAGAAAGGAGTTTCTTTAAAGAAAAATTACTGATGTTAGAAGTGGTATGGGTGGTGGGCAGATCTCTGCAGGGTGCCTTTGCCCTGCAGAGTTAAAATAGAACAGCCAGTGAGGAACTGGGGGCCCAACTTAGCAAGAACTCTCAGTTCTTCCCTCAAGAGTAGTAAGTTATCTTCTGTGGGTTTTTTTCCTGGACTGCCTAGCGTGGCTCAGCAGGATAGAAAGAAAAAAAAGGCAATAATTCATGGCAGAGTAAGGAGGAAACTTCTGGCTCCATTAACTTGCTCTGTTCATAATAATTCCCACACCAGGAGCACCGATGGAAGGACAATTTGAGGTGCTCTTTGAGGATGAACACTTTCCTGCCCCCTCTTCCCAGCATCTTCTATCTCCTGATGAAGCTGTGAGCTCCAGGAAAGCAGGGACCACATCTGTTTTACCAATCATCTTCTCCCCAGGGCCTAGCATGGTACTGGCCTGGCACATAGCAAGGGCCTATCACATGGTTATTGCATGGATGAATAAATTCATGAATTGGGGGTTCCCTGGTGGTGTAGTGGCTAGGTTTCTGCACTCTCACCTGCTGTGGCTTGGGTTCGATCCCCGCTCAGGGAACCAACCAAAAAAAAAAAATTCATGAATCAGGTTGATCAGATTAATTGGCAGGATCAACTGCCTCTTTGTATTAGTAAATCACTCTCTTTGACCCTTATTCTCCATCTGTGAGGTGGGAGAAGGTATAGAATGAAACTCTCTCCACAGCCACTTGAAGCTTATGGTTCCAGTATCTTAGGGCTCTCAGTAGACAGCCTACCCTCTGCAGGGAACCGACGGGAGGTAACCAAACTTACTGAGCACTCTGTCCTCTGGTGAGATGACCTCACATGGGTGTGAATTGCCCAAATTGTGGGATTTCATGGACCCATAATTTTTTTGGGGGGGCGAGGGAATGAAAATGACACTGCCTGCTTTTTATTTTGCCCAATAAGGACACTAAAAACAACAACAATAACAAAAACAAAAAAACCTTCATGAACTATCATCATCATTTCTTATAAAAAAGGAATTTTTGCACTACGATGGCAGGAAATACATAATCTCAGAACAATAACAATCAGTCCCCTTTTCCTCCTGGAAAAAAAGAAAGCAGCCTTACATGATGATGATGATGATTTTTGCCAATGGATGTAAATTTCATCAGACTAACCTCTGTATGGCGTCCAGTATTTGGAACCACTTAACAGAGATTCTTTTTTCAAACCCCCCTTCCACTTTTAAGTGGGTTTAATCTGCCCACTTTACAGGTGAGGAAACAGGTTCAAAGAGCGCAAGTGCAAGGTCACAGAGATAGTAAGTAGCAGAGTTTGAAGGAAAAGGCAATCCTGATCGGCCAGGCAGAACCTAAGCCAAAGCTGTTTTCCTGCAGGGAAAGCAATGACCCAGCCCGGCGCCCTTGGAGTGCCCCCGGGGTGTTCTCGGCCTCGTCTCGAGCTTGGATTTGGATGCTTTGTTCTTAATGATGTGCCCACTTGATGCCAGGCAATGGGAAGAGTGTAAGGAGGGATATCAACAGTTCCCGGCCTCCTCTC
Organism: Lyroderma lyra; assembly: GCA_004026885.1. NCBI lineage: Eukaryota > Metazoa > Chordata > Mammalia > Chiroptera > Megadermatidae > Lyroderma > Lyroderma lyra. The sequence continues at coordinate 195,357 of PVJL010001046.1, forward strand.
CTGTCCTCCGATACTTACCTGGGTCCTGTTCCCCAGGCCCCGCTCCTGGCGCTGGCAGCCAATGAATCTCCACCGCAGGCGTGGGCTGCTGGCAGTGTAAGGGGCTCCCTCTCCCAAGGTGTATCGGTAGTTTCCTAGGAGACTCTGGGAACCTTCAAAGCCTCCAAGTCCCAAAGGACTGGACGTGTAATGGTGCAACTTGAGGCGCTGTGATAGGTTGTAGGGAAGGTAATTTGGGAAGAAGAAATCAGTTCAAATCCCATCAAATAATACCCCGTTCGGCCCCTCCCCCATTTCCATGGGCTCTGCGGGGACCCACAGCCCCACAGCTTAGGCTGCAAGAAGGGGGTCCCCGAAACCAGAGAAGCCTACTGTGGAAGGGACTTACTACTCCGGCTTGGGGACACCGGGGATTGTGTCACCCCTCCCCCTATCCATCTCTCCCTGCACGCCGGAGGCAGGAGCGCGCCTCCGCCGGGCCGCGCCGGTGCACAATTACGCGCGCCTCGGCGCGGGAGCGCGCCCCGGGGAGAGCCCTAGCAAGATGGAGGCCGCGCCGCGGCCGCCGCCTGGGCCAAGGCACCCGCTCCTGGGAGCGCCGAGCCGCGGCGCCTAGGCTGTGCCAGTCCTGGACCCGCTGCCCCGGACCAGGCCCAGGTTGGTCTCCCCGCACTCCCTCCCCGCGGCCGCAGCCTCGGTGCGCGTCCGGCCTGGGCGCGGGGCAGCCGCCCCCCCATCCCCGGCCCTACCCGGGCCCGGCCGCTCTCCAGCGTCCGGGGGACTGCCCCTGCCCACCGTCCGCCCCTCGCAGCCCAAGCTGCCTGCCGACCTCTGTCCCGTCCCTTGTCCCCTTGTCCTGGAAAATCTTTCTCCCCAGCCCTGGCCCGCCAATGCTAGGCTTCCTCTCAGCCTACATCCAGCCCTGGCTTCTGAAGGACCCCTAGAATCCCCTCGTCCCGTGTCCAGACCCTGCAGCCCGAGTCCCCGACTCCCGCCTGGCCTCATCCTGATCCCCCCACTTCGCCCTCTTAGACCCTCGTAACCAGCCTCCCTTCTCTCTCCCAGCCCCCACTACCTGCCTCGTACATCCCCTTCTTACCCGCTCTTGGACGCTCCCACCTCCTCTCCACAGCCCTGTTCTAGGCACTCAATACGAGACCTCCGTCTACCCCTGATACCAGCCCCAAATTGCCTTCTGAGCTCCCCACATACAACCCCTCTGTTGGTCCTGCAATACTGGCCCCCCGCCTCCATTCCATCCTCATGGGCCCCTCTTGCTCCCTTAATGCCAGCTCCCTCCCTAACTGCCCCGTGATCGCTTTCTAATCCCCCCATTCCAGTTCCCATATCTTCATCACGGCCTCCTCATCCCAGCCCCCCAACTTTTACATGGCCCCTTCCTAAGACCCCAGTTAGAGATCTTTGCCAGTTCTCCCCACTGACACCAACCCAACACTCTCATGACCCTCTCCTAGCTTCCCCATGCCAGCCCTGGGGGTCTCCCCAGCTCTGCCCCAGGCCCTGCCCTAGCGAGTTCTTTAGCTCAGGGCAGCTTCTCGCGTGCGTCCCCAGCTCCCTCCCGGCAATCCGGCGGTCAGTCCCGGGCCGGCGGCCCCCGCCGCTGCCGGCCCCGCCCCCGGGCACCATGCTGCCCTCGCAGGAGGCCTCCAAGCTCTATCACGAGCACTACATGAGGAATTCGCGGGCCATCGGCGTGCTATGGGCCATCTTCACCATCTGCTTCGCCATCATCAACGTGGTGGTCTTCATCCAGCCCTACTGGGTGGGCGACAGCGTGAGCACACCCAAGCCTGGCTACTTCGGCCTCTTCCACTACTGTGTGGGCAGCGGGCTGGCGGGCCGCGAGCTCACCTGCCGCGGCTCGTTCACCGACTTCAGCACCATCCCGTCCGGCGCCTTCAAGGCGGCCGCCTTCTTCGTGCTGCTCTCCATGGTGCTGATCCTCGGCTGCATCACCTGCTTTGCGCTTTTCTTCTTCTGCAACACCGCCACGGTCTACAAGATCTGCGCCTGGATGCAGCTCTTGGCAGGTAGGGGAGGGGCGGGGGTGGGACCCCTAGAGCAGGCGCTGGGGACGGGGCGCCTTCCTTCTAGGACCCTTTCTTGGAAGAGTCAAAGACAGATTCTGCTCATCTGTCTAAAGACACACCTCCTTAGCTGTCCGTCAGCAGCCACTGCGGGGGAAGTTAGGAAGAGAGAGACACCTTAGGGCAGGGGCCAGAGCCTTAGAACTGGGTCTTTAAAATTGTGTGCTAGGATATGGGCAGACTATATTTATTGATAGGTAAGCATTATGTTAGAGTGTCTGAGGGTCTCTGAGAGTCTCTGTAGGCTGTTTTAGGGGAAATAATTACCTGAATGAAGAGTTAACGCTAGGTGTGAGCAATATTTTTGTATTGAATAGAGCATGAAAAGAGGAATCAAGAGCTCTAACTTTGAACTTTAACTTGCTGACATTGTCAGCCTGGGTATTTCACTTTACTTCCCTGAGGCTCAGTTTCCTCATCTGTAAAACAGTAGAGTCCAAGAACAAATGAAAGAGAACCTTGTAAATTTTAAACCTCTGTGCTAAAATAAGGGAGGATGTGAGGAGGCTGTCTATAGTGTCTATCCAGTGTTTGAAATGTGGGTGGTTGACAGCACCTAGCAACATGGGTCTTTGGAGAACAAGTCTCCATCCCCGTTCCCCCACCCAGCGCAGAAAGGGTTCTGGTGCTGTGCCCAATGGGAATGAGTTCCTGGGACCCTCTGAAATGTTTGGCTAAGACAGACATCTTACCCTAAGAATCAAAGAAGGGCCTTTGGGAATAAGAACTGCTGAAACAGTTTTCCAGGATCCATTAGAGTCCCCTACCCCCACCCTGCTTTTAATCGAAGACAGATTTTAAAGATTCAGCAACTTGGGCATTTGCCTAATTGCAGGCAGGAAAGAGAGTTGAGCTGGGGAAAGTGGGGCCTGAGGTTGGGGGAGGAGGGCTGCTGCTGCAGGCTGGGAAAAAGTTTGGAGCCTTCCAGGGTAAGAAGGAGAGGAGAAAATGTGATGATTATGCAGCAGACATGGTTTTTCACAATAAGCATCTCAAGGCATTCAACAAGTGTTGGCTGGACCCTTCCATAGAACCCCCCTGGAGATGGTATTATATATCACTTGTTTCCACTGTTCAAAATATTATAGGGATTTGTCTTTGGAGCATAGGGTATACTCTCTTGAAGGTCATCATTGAGGGGAAACCTCCATCTTTTAAAGGAAAGGCCGGGAGGAGAAAATACGATGGGTGATCAAATTGAGAACTGTCACTTGGGATGGAAGCCAAGGATGAGAGCAAAATCGTGAGGTTGGTTTGCTTCCTTAAGAGGACTTCTACATGCAGGGAGGAATGACTGTCCATGGGAAGAATTTCGCAAATTCCCAAAAGGACTACTTTGAAGGAGGCAGCATTTATTGAGATGTGGACATTCTCGTGGGTTTGTTTCACTAAATTAAGCCTAGAGATGGGCCTTTTAGGATCTTTGAAGCAGGTAAGAAAGAATTGTAGGATGTGGGGCATATCTCTTCATATTTATCAGTAGTACTCAGAAAGTGAGTTTATGTATTTCCATTCTATCCTTTTTCCAAAGGTAGGTTGGAAAGAATATATGCTCAGTTGGAACGCCCAATTCCTCAACCTTAATTTGGAGTCTGCAGATGGGTTGCTTACTTCTTGGCCTTTCAATTTGCTGTAATCCATGTGAATTTATTCTTGGGGATTTAATGAACTATTCAACAATCCTCATGTAATTATAGAATTTCAGGGATCTTAGAGATCAACTCTTTCAAATACTGCCTTCTCCTGCCCCCATTTTTAAAGAGGAAACTGAGTCTAGAGAAATGACAGTCTTACCCAAAGTCACATAGCCAATAAGGGAGTAAACTAGTCTTGACTCCTAGCCCAGTGCTCCATCTCTTGAGTTACTGTCCCACCCCTGAGGGCTGTTATCAGAGTTGAGCAGTTTATTCCTTTTTGCTTAGAGATTTCTGAGTTCTCTGGATAAGAGACTGATTCCCTTTGCTTAATAAAATGACACCGGGAAATTCCCAGCCAGGGAACTACCAAAAAAAAAAAAAAAAAAAAGTGACACCAGGACAGAGACTAGAGCACTGGACTTGGCTGCCTCTGACTGTGACTCACCATGCACTTAAGCTTTTGTTTTTAGCTTACACCTCAGTTTTCTCACCTGTACAATGGGGAACCAATCAGTTAGGTTAGTGGAATGAAAATATCTCTTTCAACGCTGTGGGCTTCCTAGAAAAACTCTTTCACCAAGATCATTTCATTCAGAAACTGAGCAATCAGTCATTCTCAGAGCAACTGCAGAGAAGCAAAGGGCCTTATTTCTATCAGTTAAGAATTAGACTGCCTGTTGCATGGTTCTTATTCAAGTGAAATGTTATTCAAATATTTTAGAGTCATCTAGTGCAAAGCACTGGGCCATTGGGAAAATAAAAAGAGATACTTTTTCCTTTATGATTCCTCACCTGCTTTGTGATCATCCCTATGCTAGGTGCTGCAGTACTGAGATCATCACTGTCCCCAAGGATCTTAGGTCTATAAAATGCAATCCCTGTGCTTAAGAAGTTTACCATCTAGTTGGATCACTATATTGGTCAGCAGCCTTTCAGTGGCAGGTGACAGAAATGCAACTCAAACTGGCTTAAATAAATTAAAATAAGTAGAGAAGGTAGTGTTTTTGGCTCACATAACTTAAAAGTCAAGAATATCTGGCTTCAGGCATGGATGAATCAAGATGCTCACATAATGGCATTAAAATGTGTCTCCCTCCATTTCTTGGTTCCTCTCTGTGTTGGCTCACTTTTTTGTTTGTTTGTTTTCTTTGTTTTGTTTTGTTTTTAGTTGACTCACTTTTAAGTTCACTTCTCTTTGATCCCTACTCAGGGAATCAAAAAAACAAAAACAAACCAACGACCAAAAAAACTTAAAAAAAATAAGTTCACGTCTCTCTTGAAGGTGATAAATAAAGCTATTAGCAGCTCTGACTTTACATTGCTTCAGCTTAGCAATGCCTGTGGAAAAAGAGCATCTGGGGAGTTCCCTGGTGGTGTAGTGGCTTAAGGCTTCAGCGGTGGCGCTGTCAGTGCTGCGGCCTGGGTTCGATTCCCAGCCAGGGAGCTACCCACATACCAAAAAGCAAAAATAAATAAATAAATAAAAATAAAATAAAATAAAATAAAAAGCCCCATTGATTTATTAAAAAAAAAAAAAAAAAGAGCATCTGTTACTCAATGGTTCCAGTGAAAGTTCCAGGGCTCATTCTCATTGGCTCAGCTTTGGACAAGTGTCCACCTCTTAATTAATCAGTGTGACTTGTATAAGGCATCAGTCACATGCCCATTCATGTGAACTGATAGTGGAAAAAGATCAATTCCTACAAAGAGAAGTTGAACGTGACCACTGGAAGAGGGATGCTGTAGGTAGGACAGAAATGTGCAGACAGGAATGGAAACCCAGGGCAATCAAGGAGGCTGCTGGCTTAGCTGGAAGCTGAATACATGCATACTGTTATTTGACCCTCATAGCAATCTATGGAGTAGGTGCCATTATCGATATTTTATAGACGAGAATACTGAGCCTCAAAGAAGCAAAAGTCATTTGTCCAAGGTCATAAGGGGGTCAGTGGTGGAGCCAGGATTGTAACCCATCTGTTTGACTCTAAAGCCCAAGGATGTAGAAGGGAGCATTAATGGTGGGGATAGTGTCATGCTGTATTTGCCAGAGTCAAGTGCAAAGCAGAGAGGCTGGAAGACCCAGATGGCCCTTTACAGAGTTAGGGGTCAGCTGTTCAGGGCTTCTCAGGATATCTCTGTGACTCCTTATCTGTTCTTTCTCATTTGCTGATAAGACACAGTTTGCCAGCATATATGTTAGACATTTTCACATTCATGTCAGTTAACTCTTTATCCTAAAGTGATGTACCCAGGGGCCACACATCTAGTGAACGGTGGAGCTGTAACTTAACACAAGTCCGAAGGATCTAAAACCTCTTTTTACCACTGAATTGAAACCCAGGAAGTGAATACACAAATTACAAGTTACAGCTGTAAGCTTTATGCACTCAACATTTGCCTGTGGGCGGCGTGAGGTTACCCAAGGAGGGGTTGCTGGCTGGAGTGGAGACTCAGGTTGGAAGCCTGGTTGAGGGTCCAAGGAGGCAGTGTTGGGTAGTGGTTTAAGAGCAGAGGACTTAGAATTCCCATTCTGCCACTTCCCAGCTGTGTGGCCTTGGATAAGTGAGTTTTCCTCTCTGAGTCTCAGTTTCCTTATCTGTAAAATGGAGATTATAATAATAATAATAATAATTATAATTATTATTATTTATTTGTTTATTTTTGTATGTGGGTAGCTCCCTGGCTGGGAATCGAACCCAGGCCGCAGCGGTGACAGCACCGAAGCCTTAAGCCACTACACCACCAGGGAACTGCCAGAGATTATTCTTGTACCTACTTCAGAGGTGGTAGAAAGAAATGTACAGCATGATGGGTATAAAAAGCTGAGTGTGGTTCCTGGTGTACTGTAAGCACTCAACAAACGGTCAGTGTTATTCCTGTGACTCAGTGTGAGTGAAGAGCAGTTTGTGAGGAGTCCTTGATGCTCAGGCGGACAAGTTTGGACTTGTTGGGATGAGCAAAGGCTTTGAGAAGTAATAAAGTGTCAGCAGGAAAGCATCTTACCCATCAGCTTGCCCAACTCCTTCATTTTACAGATGAAAAAAACTGAGTGCCAGAGAGAAGAGACAAGTTCATTGTCACAAAGCGAGATCCTCTAGCCACAGAAGGGAGATGATTCTGACCACAGTTCATTCAGTATTGAGTGCCTACTATGTGTCAGGCACTACCTGGTACTGGAGTCACAGCAGAGAACAGAGTGTGTGAGATGGAGTGGGAGCTGGGAGAGACTGAAGGTGGAGGTGACAGCAGGGGCTAGGTGGTGATCCAGAGGTGAGATCTTCCAGATAGGTGTCCTTAATCAGTGGGGTCTCTGGGGTAGGAACAGAAATGACAGGAGCTTAGAATACACATCCTTATTTCTTGGTGTTTGTTTCAGATTTGGTTTAGGATTTTGTTCACCCAGTAAATCTTTGTTGATGTGCGTGACCCTGCTGACCACACTGGGGGAATTTCGTTCCTCTCTCCCTCTCTCCCTGTCTCAATTTCTTTCTTCCTCCCACAGCTCGCCCTGCCTCCCTTCTTTCCTTCCTTCCACCTTCCGTCCATCCCTCCCTCCCCTCTTCCTTTCTCGCTCACATCAAGCCCTTGTTGACAGCCTCCTTCCTCTCTGTGTCAGGCACTGTGCTAAGCTCTGGAAATCCTAATTACAAGTCCTTACTCCCAGGGACACATGTTCTCACAGTCCAAGGGCAGAAGCAGGGAAGAAAACAGATCATCACTCCATGTGCAACACACGAAATGACCACATCTTGCACAGGGTATTCTGGGGGCACAAATGGGACTTCTGACACAGGGACAACCAGGAAAGTCTTCTAAGCTGAGTCTTAAGGGATGGGAAGGAAGGAGAAGGGCAGTCAGGCAGAAAAGACAGTATGTTCAAAGGCTGGAGGTGTGTTTACAATTTTTGCTGTAACAACACTTCAATGGATAATGCTGTATATAAATAATTACATGGATAAAATAAAGACCTAGACTGAAATTGCTGGATTAAATGGTCCTTATATTTACAATTTTGTCAAATCCAGCCATAGTATCTTCCACAGAAGTTGTGCTAAGTTACAGTCCCAGCAGCAATGTGTGAAAGTCCCTGTTTCCCACATCCTTGCCCACTGAGTGAGTGTGTTATCACATATTTTACTTTTGCCAACCTGATGGGTAAAATGTACTCTGTTATAGTAGTAATTTGCCTTTCTCTGATTATGAATGAAATTGAGTATCTTTTATATCAGTTTGTGTATATTTTTCTCTCAAGTTAATGGTATTTTCCCCCTTTAATATGTAAGAGCTCTTTGTATATTAAGAAAATTAGCTCTTTGTCTGTGATGTGAGTTACAAATATTGTTTCCCAGTTTATCTTTTGACTTTGTCTATGGATGTTTTCCCACAGTGAAATTCATTACTTCTTGATCAGCTGCCTCCTGTATGGCTCCTGGGTTTAGTGCAACACCTAGGAAGGACTTGAAGTGTTTTTAGCATGGGGGAAACATACCAGATCTGGTTGTTAGTAGAAAGGATGGGTTGGAAATGTCCAGAGAATGAGGGCTGAAACTATCTTTATTCTGAAAGCCTCTTATTTTTGTCACTTTCTTTTCACTCCCATTTCATGTTACTAATCATTATCAACCTTACTTTAATCCCAGAGCTGTGTAATGGTAAAATGGGAGACCTGCGTCAGGAGTCTGTGCCTAACACATAGTAGGTGCTTCATAAGCATGTATTGAATGAATGAATGAATGAATGATATCTGATTTAAGATCTAGCTCCACCACCCACTCCTTTGGTGGAGCATATGCAGTGGTCAGACAACCTGAATTTGCATCCCGAGTGTAGCTTTACCCACTAAGTGTCCTTAGAAAGGTTATGTGATTTCTGAGTCCCAGTTTCCTCATCTATAAAATGAGGACAAAAATAGTAACTACCTCCTCCGGCTGCTGAAGGATTGATTGTGAGTATGTGTACAGACCCTGGCACAAAGGGAACCCTCGATAACTGTTAGGGATAATTATTCACTGGTCTGTGACTTGTGTCAAATCACTTTGGCTCCAACATTCCACCGTCTGTGCCAAAACAAGGGAGATAAATGTGAAAAAGTGGGAAGAACTGGGAGGTAAGCCTGAAAAATAGGTAGGAGTGGCCTATGGAGAGCTTTGGGTCTTGGAGTTTGAGTCTTATCACTAGGTGATGGGCAATCACTTTTAGGCACGGGAGTGACCAGGGCCAGATGTGGGTTTAGCAAGGTGACTTGGGCAGCTGCTGGGGGCTTCAGGGGAGGCAGGGAGCCCAAGGAGAAGGTGTGACTGTGGTCCAGGTGAGAGGTGCTGAGGCTGGGGGTTGGAGAGGAGGAGAAAGATCAGGGGTCAGTGGGTATGCTGGGGTAAGGACAGCTGGGTGTTGCAGATGACTCCAGCTTTCCTCCTTGGAAAATTGGGTCTCTAGAGTGACATTCCCAAAGGACATGGGAGGAAGATCAGGTCAATTTGGGAAAAGGTGAATTTGAGGTCCCCGTGGGATGTGCAAGAGGCAAGGTCTGAGGAGTTTTTGCATATTCGGGTGTGGAGCTGAGGAGAGAGGTCTAAGCTGGAGATGTAGCTGTGAGGCATCATCTTACAAGGCTGAGTAGGGGGTGAAAGCTCCGGGGCAGAATGTGTGGAGGGAGCATGAAGAGGAAACAGCCTTGACGAGGCTGGTGGGGGAGGCGCCTAGTAAGGAGGCTTGGAGAGAGGAGCCAGAGCCGCTGCTCACATTAGCAACCGGGAAACGGAAAAGGATGGCCTTGAGGAAGGACAACTGCCTGAGGAGCCGGAGCGGGACTGGGCAGGAGAGGAACCACCTGGAAGGGCCGCGCGCCAGGACAGGACGGCAGGGTGTGGGGAGGGCACATCCTGGACACGGGATGCACCGGGCGTGTCTCGGACATTAGTAAGAGGCTGTGGGCTCCGAGGAGGGGGGACAAGGGACGAGTGTATGTGCTCCCCACATCATTACCACACAAACTGACGGGTGTCCCGTCTCTCCAAAACAATGTCAATAACACCAGAAACAATTACTTGCATTAACAGTCCCCCTCCTTGACTGTGAGCTCCTTAGGATCAGGAACTATGGGACCTAATGACTTAGAGGAAGGGTCTCCCAGGGGCAGGGACAGGTCTGTGCCAGGGCCTCCGAGTGGGACTGAATGTGACCTTTTTTTTTAAGGGATAGAAAGGAGGCCTGTGTGGCTGGAGTGTAGGGAGTGAGAGGCTGCATGGCTGGAGGGGAAGGTAGGGAGAGCCTGGCCTTGTAGGCCTGGGCCAGGCGTCAGGGTTTTATTCTGAATGCCAAGTGGACAGTGGGCGATGAGGGGCAGGGGTGTGAGCAGAGCAGTTGGTTAGGAGACCACAGTGGTGATACAGAAGGGAGATCATGGCTGCGTGAACAGGTGGTGGCAGTGGAGGTGGAGAGAGGAGGTCTGTCCTGGATATTTTTTTGGCGCCAGTTTGGAGGTGAGGGAAAGGATGGAGTCAGGGTGCCTCCTAGCATTGGGGTACTGGATGAAGGGAATGGGGAGCCCAGGCATAGGAGTCCCATCCTTCCCAGATGATGGAGGCACTAAGATTGGGCCTGCATCTTTAGATCCAGTGGGTTACAAGTGACTGTTAGGAGAGGCCCAGCCTCTGCCCTAGTGGGTGGTGGGGAGCAGAGCTAAAGCTGGCCTGGTCGGGAGGGGCTTGTGGGCAGCCTTCTTCTCCTGGGGAGAGGGACTGTGGTGTGTGCGTGTGTCTCCCTGTCAGAGGTTTTCCCTACACCTGGACTGGGGAGGTAGTCCCTCGGAGAGCTATGATCCCAATGGGGACACAGGCCCTTCACTGAGCTCTCCTCAGCCCCAATCTCAGCCTGATGCTGTCCAGAAAAACTGTTTTAAACTCAAGGGAGGGACTTGAAGAGGATACAAGTGGCCCATCAATGGTGTACGAGGTCTGACAATTAAGTTCGCAATCTCATCCTAGAAAAAGTGCTATATACCTCATTGCTGAGTCTCACTATGGTCACCTTCGAAGTACTCCCCCTTGGGAAGCTATGCGTGGATGCCAGCACCTAGTCTACCCTTTGAAGCAATTTTGGAATTCTTTTTCTGGAATGGCCATCAAAGCTGTTGTTGTATTACCCTTGATGTCCTGAATATCATCAAAATGTCTTCCTTTTCAATCTTTCCTTTATCTTTGGGTAAGGAAAAAAGTCACTGGGGGCCAGATCAGGTGCATAGGGAGGGATTTCCAATACAGTTATTTGTTCGCTGGCTAAAAACTCCCTCACACACAGTGCCGTGTGAGCTGGTGCATTGTTCTGATGTAAGAGCCACGAGTTGCTGGTGAAAAGTTAAGGTCGTTTTCATCTAACTTTTTCATGCAGCCTTTTCAGCATTTCCAAATAGTAAACTTGGTTGACTGTTTGTCCAGTTGGTACAAATTCATAATGAACAATCCCTCTGATATCAAGAAAGATTAGCAACATCATCTTGACTTTTGATTTGGATACATTATTTTTGATCATGGAGAACTGGCTGACTTCCATTGTGCACTTTGACGCTTTGTTTCAGGGTCATATTGGTATACCTGTTTCATCACCAGTGATAACACGGCCCAAAACATTGTCTTGCCTCTCCAAAAGGTCTTGGCAAACTTGGACTCTCCCTTGTTTTTGATCATCAGTGAGCTCTTTCAGGACCATTTTTTGCACACATCTTTCTCATGCCAAGATTTTCATCTAAGATTATCCTAACTCTTTCTCTGTCAATGTTATTTGGTCTGCTGTACTTCTCATAGTCAGTCAATGATTTTGACTCACAGTTATACAAATTTTTGCGATGTTTTCCTCAGTTCTGCTCGTTATATGGGCCACCCTGACTTCTCTTCATCAGCGAAGATTTCTCTCCCCTCAGAAAAGCATTTTATCCATTTGTACACAGCCATTTCTTTCATACTGTTCCCATAAACTTGGACTAACATGTCCCTGATTTCACTTCCACTCTTGCCAAGTTTAACAAGAAATTTAATGTTTGTTCATTGCTTTAATTCAAGCTCCGACATTCTCATGACAGCACACAAAAACACATAACAACCATCATGAACACCACTCAGCAAGACACCACCACATGTCGACATGAACACAGCTGTGAGACACAGACACACCAAGGTTATGACACCTCACCCAGTTGTTGGTACAGTGCTGCCAATGCAAGTGCATGGTGGTAAGTTCGTGACTTAATTGTCAAATCTTGTATAGTGCCTTGCATGGTAAATTAAATTCTATATAACGATTTGTTATAACTACATATGTTTCCCAAAGTGAAATTATGTTATTTTTAGAGCCTTTTGAAACTAAATATATCTTGAGTGTTTCCTGTATAATTAATTACATCTTCCTTGGTATAATTTTAATGGCCAGGTAGTACTCCGTGGTGTGAAAAAGTCATATTTCTGTATTGTTGGATATGAAGTGGTTTCTTTCTTTTCTTCCTCCCTTTATTATGCTCCCCCTCCTCCTCTCTTTTCCTCTTTTTCTTCTTTCTCATCTTCCTCTTATAAATAGCAATGTGATAGACAGCCTCATAGCTAAATTTTTGCGTATATCTATGTGCATTTTCCTAGGATAAATTCCTAGCAATCAGTCAAAAGGGGCTTAATGGTTTTAATTTTAATGTGTTTCTTTTTGTGTGTGTGATGAATCCATTATTTCTGGGAGTTACATTTGGCTTGTGCATTGCTATTTTTTGTTGTTTTAATTATTTCATTCCAAGTGAATGAAAATCTCTGGCAATAGTCACTTACTAGTAGTCTGCTCCACCCACCTGACAGTTTCAATAGGTAAGTTATTCACATGGTCTCAAATTCAAACGGTCCTCAGTGCAATTCTCCCTCCTACCCCTGTCCTCCAGCCACTCAATTGGTCTTCTTAGGCATAACCAGTGTTAACAGTGTCTTATAAATCCTTCCAGATATATTTTATGTACGTGCAAAATGATACGCACACATCTTCTTTCCCACTCCTTACAGAATGCTAGCATCGTACCATATCGTTGCTCTGGACTTTGCCTTTCACTTAGCAGCGTATCCGGATGTCATTCCATCTCAGCACATAAAGAGCTTCCTCTCTGCCTTTATGACTTACTGCATACCATTGCAGGGGCATACTCTAATCAGTGACCTATGAGTGGGCATTTAGGTTGTTTCCACTGTTTATTTATCACACACAATGGTACGCAACCTTTTTTTTTTTTAATGTGGGTAGCTCCCTGGCTGGGAATCGAACCCAGGCCACAGCGTTGACAGCGCCAAAGCCTTAGCCACTGCACCACCAGGGAACTCCCAACAACCTCTTTTTTTAAGTCGACATTGTATAACATACTTACAGAAGAGCGTAAAAATCATCGTGTCTCCAGCTCAGAGAAGTTCCACAAAGCGGCCGTGCCTACGAAAACAGCATCCAGAGCAAGTCTGTTACATGGTTTACCAGCCATCATGTTTAGGCCCTTACATTATTTTCCAGCTTTCTCTCTCCCCCTCTCTCCCCCTTTTAATCACTACCCCCAAAGGTAACCACCGTCCTGACTTTCAATCCTGAAGATTAGTTTGGTCTGTTTTTGAACTCTACACAAATGGAATCACACTTTCCCCTCAGTGTTAGGACTCTAAGGTGCATCTAAGTCATTGCACGTAGCAACAGTTTATTCATGCTCACAGCTGTGTAATATTCCATTGGGTGAGAATGCATAATTGACCTCTCCATCACAGCATGAACAGATGTTTGGGTTGTTTCCATTTGGGGGCTGTAAATCAGACTCCCATGAACCTTTGCATACATGTCTTTGGTGAATACAGTGGCATATTTCTGCTGGGAGCTTCCTGTGCAGAAGACTGCTGGTTGCTTGGGGATGACTGAGGAGATACTGTGGTGAGCAGCTTTTGGAGACTTGTGATCCTGGAGGTAGCGTGGCCGGGTGGTCTAAGGTGCTGGATTTAGGAGACTTGAGATCCACCATGTGGGGCTGCTCTCCAGCACCTGCATCCTCTGTATTGGTAGGCTTTTTCCTTCTCTTTGTGACTAGGGGCCTACCACACAGAGTATCTGGGGACCTGTGGGAGGTGAGGGGTCGAAGGCTCTCTTGGAGCCGTGCAGCCTCTTGTTGGGCTCCAGTCCCCGTGGGGCAGCTGAGACTTCTGACCACCTGAGACCCATTCCTCATGTCCTGCTGAGCTTCCATCTGCAAGGCCTGGGTGCTTGGTCCCTGGCCGAAATGCAGGAGGTGGCATGTCAGAAAGGCCACATCAGGAGAGAGGGGAATAGGGCCTTGTCCTGTCAGCCTGGGCTGACACAACAAAATAACCACATACTGATTGGTTTACACAGCAGACATTTATTTTCTCACCATTCTGAAGGCTGAGAAGTCCCAGATCCAGTTGTCAGCAGGGTTGGCTTCTGGTGAGGACTCCCTTCCTGGCTTGTAGACAGCAGCCTTCTTGCTGTGTCCTCACATGGAAGAGGGAGAAAGGGGAAGCCCTTGGTGTCTCTTCTTATAAAAGCAGTGATGCTATCATGGAACCCCACCCTCATGACCTCATCTAATCATAATTACTTCCCAAAGGCCCCATCACCTGATACTGTCATACTGGGGGTTTAGGGCTTCAGCGTATGAATTTTGTGGTGAAACAATTCAGTCCTTAGCAAGCTTCTTTGGCGTCTGCTCAGGAACAGAAAGCCCCAGGGAACGTCCAGTCTGACTAGGCTGACCAGATGTCCCATTTTAAACGAGACAGAAAACAATGGTGCTGTCCTGTTTCAAACAGTACGCATGGTCAGCCTACTGAGACCTTGAATTTAGCCCAGTGAGATGAGGCTGACCGTATGTACCATTTGAAATGGGACAGCACTGCTGTTTTCTGTCCCATATAAAATGGGTCACCCAGTCAGCCTAAATTTGATCCCCCATAATGGGTACCAGCTGTGGTATGTCAGGCATGGAGGGGACAGATGATCAAAAGCAGAGGCCTCCCTCTGGGAGTACCCAGCTCCACAAGTGTCCTTTGAGGATGGTGTAACTGTGTTGCAATAAAACTTTATTCGGATAGCTAAGCATAAAATGCATCATTAAAAAGCTTTATATGCAGGCACATGGATAGCACAAGCTTTAAAAACAAACACCCAGGGGAGTTCCCTGGTGGTGTAGTGGCTAAGGCTTTGGCACTGTCAACACTGCGACCTGGGTTCGATTCCCAGCCAGGGAGCTACCCACGTAAAAAACCAAACCAGGGAGTTCCCTGGTGGTGTAGTGGCTTAAGGCTTCGGTGTTGGCGCTGTCAGCGCTGCGGCCTGGGTTCGATTCCCAGTCAGGGAGCTACCCACATACCAAAAAGCAAAAAAAAAAAAAAACAACAACAAAAAAAAACCAAACACCCACCTGTGTATATAGTATACTTTTTCTTACCAGTCTTCACCACTGAGTCTCATCCTAGTTTTATTCCCCAAGCTCAAGTGTTGTTCCTCCTTCTAACTCTCTTTTAGTTTCTTAATTATTTCTTAAAAGCTGAAGGGGATTTCATGGCCTGACATAGGTGGAAAGGGTTTGGACATAACATATGCAGATATTAAAGGCTTCCAACACTGCAGGAGGGTGTACGATGAGAAGTAAGTACCCTTCTCCTCCCCCCGCCCCCAGGGGTAACAATAAATTCCTCCTCATGAAGCGGTGCGAGCAGTGCCTGGCACAGGGAAAATACTGGCTACGTGCTGGTATTCTTTAAATTTCGGTAGCTTCCTTCGGTAGCCATGTCTCAGGAAGCTGGCTATGCCAGCCTTTGTGAAACTTTCCATTCTTTCCCACCTTTGCAGTGTGTTCCATAGTATGTATTATACGTCCCTTTTAAGATCCAGAGATGGGAGTTCCCTGGTGGTGCAGTGGCTAGGCTTTGGCACTCCCACCACCGTGGCCTGGGTTCACTTCCCAGTCAGGGTACCAACCCCCCAAAAAAGTTTTGGTTTTATTTCCCCCACCGGTATATACATCAGATACAAAATTCAGAATAAATAACATTTATCAGTTAGGACTAGGTTTGGCTACATGTTATAGGAAAACCCAAAATAATATTGGTTTAATGACCCACAGTTCTAGTCTCTTTTGTAAAACCAGTGCCCGGGAGTTAGGCAGTCCAGAGCTGGTATGAAGTCGTTGGTCCCTTCTAGAGCCTTGCTTCACCACTCCTGGGGTATGGCCCTTGTCCTCTTTGTTGAAGATGGCTGCTAGAGCCCTAGCCATCACATCTGCATTCCAGCCAGCAGGATGGAGGAATGGATGAAGAAAAGGGGGGTCAAAGAGCACACTCTAGCATCCTTATAAATCTGTTCGCGTATCTTGCAGATGCATAACACATCTGCAGGCATTTTTCCTTAGTCTTGTGGCCTGGAAAATGCAGTCTTTATTTTTCAAGAGGCAAGTTCTTAGCCAAAATTTGGGGGTCTAATAGTAAGAAAGAAGAGATGAACAGGTAGTAAACTATTGGTCTCCATCATGGTTTCTGTAAAAATGTCTCCTTTCCCTGGTAGTCACTGTTAACATTTCTTGAATACCTGCAAAAAGGCTTGTTTCTTTTGTTCAAGACTTTCTTCAACTCTGCCAAAGGTTGCCATGATCTGCCCCCACTTCACCCTTAATAATCTGCTACTCCTCTTCCCTGTCATTTGATTCTCACAAAAGCTCTATGAAGTGAGAAGGGCAGATGTCATGACCCCCATTTTACAGATGAAGAAACCGAGGTCCAGAGAGGTAAACTGACTTTGCCTAAAGCTGCACAGTAAAGACTGAAGCTGAGCCTCCTCTCGAGGCTGTGTGAATACCAGGCAGGCAGCGTTGCGTAACTTCAAGGAGACCGTCTCAGGTCGGTGCTAGTGCGTCTTTAACTCTCACCCCTACCGAGGAGTCTTTTAAACGAGGGAGCAGCCCTCGGGCTCAGAGCATTTGGCAGGCAAAAGTAGCTAGCTAGAATCTAAGAACATTGTTTTGGTTTCATTATGCTTATATTTATAGTTTCCTTCTATTTATGGCAAATGATCCTGGTTTCCTTTTCTTTGGTAGTCATACAAAGCTAACTTTGTCAGTAAATGCCTCTAAGTTAAAAAGTGAGTCTGTGCAAAGAAAAACATTGGGTAAAGGTCTGCCTGGGGTTGAATACGGATGCCACCACTTGCTAACTGTGACACTGGATATGATGCTTGGTCCCTCCAAGCCTCAGGCTCCTCATCTGTAAAATGAGGACGATCATTTTTTCCACATCATAGGTTTTGTTAAAGAATTAAATGAAATTATGAATGTCAGGAACTTGGCACATAGTTATGCACTCAATACTATTTATTAACATCATTATCACATTATTAATAATATTATTAATCCTACCTTTGTCACAACACCTCCTGGCTGCTTGGAGCAAGGAAAGACAGTGGGCTGTAGGACAATTGGATAGAGATGCCTCATCCTAGGGCCCCTTCCCCAGTACCAGTGCTTCTCAACCAGGGACAGTTTTGTTCTGTAGGGGATATCTGGCAATTGTCTGTTTATTATGACTGGGGGCAGTGGTGCCACTGGCATCTGGTGGGTAGAGGCTGGGGGTGATGCTAAGCATCTCACAGTGCACAAGAGGGTCCCCCCGCATACTGTGAAGAATTATCAGGCCAAGTGTCAAAAAACACTGTGGTTGAGAGCCCCAACCCCACGCTGCACCCGCCACTTGTGCCAGTGCCTTGAAGCAGCCAGCTCATTATTTGCAGAGGAGTCTTGAACTTGAACTCCAAAGATCTCAGCCTCGCTTTCTTTGTCCCTCAGTGGGGATGCTGAAGGCTGCCTTGCCTGCAGTCACTCCATCTGCTGATGGTTGAGCCTTTTGGTCACTTCCCTGGCCTAGGTTGTCCCTAGGGGGTCTTTGCCTCTCTTACCCCCAGTCCAGGGAGACTCATCTGGTTGGCTTTTCTTCATTTGCTTGATTTCTGGATGTTTCCCATTCCCAGAGCAGCCTCTGGGACCCCATAGCTGCCACATAAAACACTACGAGAGCAAAGGAGGCAGAGAGAGTGAGTGGGAGATGGAGAGAGAGAGGCTCCACTGCCCCAAGCCCCCTGGGAGCACCCTGTTGCTCTGGGTCTCAGCCCCTACTTTGTCTCCTTCCAAGTCCTGCTTGACCTGCATAACTACTCTACGTGTGTGCTGACTTGGTTGTGTTCCTCCCAACACGCCTCTGCTCCCCAGGTCAGAACCATGCCTGCCAGCACCCTGCACAGTGCTGGCACTCAGAATCCTATGTGGCCCGTAAAAAGGGAGGGCCAGGGAGAGGAAGGGGCCAAGGGACAGATACGGAGAAGGAAGGAAAGCTGTGCTAGAAGAGGGGGAGAAGAGAGGTGTTGAGTGATGGTTAAATGCTGAGAGATGGAAACAGAAGAGGAAAAGCGAGGGTCCAGACAGACCAGCACGGCACAGACTAGCTCGAGGGGGCGGGGTGTAAAGAGACGGACGGAGAGAGAAAACGTAAAGGGCAGCACGAGAAAGGAATGGAGGCACGCAACTCGGAGACGCGTCCGTGGTGAGGCAGACAAGGCCGCACCGGCGCAGTCACGGGAGGAGACCTCACCGAGGCCCGAGCGGGCGGCAGGGGACCTCCCGGACGCGGGCAGGAGCCGAGCCGCACCGCCGGGAGCTTGGGATGCGGGAGCGGTTTCTATGGAGATGGGGAATATTCCCAGCAGGAGAGGAAACACTGCACCCCGGGGGGGGAGGGCCAGAGAGGAGGCAGAGGGGCTGCTGGGTTGGCTTTCTGCCCAGGAGCTTTGCTCTGGCCGGCTTCTCGCCGGCGGGAGGCCGGGTAAGGGGGCGGGGGTTGGGGCAGTGCACTTGCCAGGGGAAGGGCCCTGGGGACGCCAGAGTGGGGAGACCGGCTGCACTGAGTCGCCCCTCTTTCCCATTTCCCCGTCCTGGCGTTGGATCCTCCTTCCCTCTCCCACAGGGGCCTGAAGGGCTTTGCAAAGTGTCAGGGATACGAGGGCTGTCCGGAAAGTACCCAGCTGTGCATTATGAAAAATAGAGGCGTTTATGGCTGGGTGTTTTCCGACAGCCCGCACTTACGGGGCGGCGGATGGGTCAAGCCTTCTCCGTAGGCTCCTCCTCTCTTTCCGTAAATGTTGGAGCACCCCAGGACTCAGCCCTGAGCCTTCTCTTCAGTCTCCGTAACGCCCAGTCCTAGGGATTTGTATGCCCAGAGCTTCCAAAGTTACATCGCCAACACTGATTCCCCCACCCCCTCAACCCAGCCCCCTTCTTCATTTGGGTGTCTAACGCGCATCTTCAAACTTTTGAATTCTTGAACCCGCCCTGCTCATTCCGCAGGGGCTTGTGCATTTGCCATTCCCCTTGTGGGAACTCTTTTCCCAGCCATTAGGTGGCAGGGTGTCCCACTGGAGCTGAGAGGAGGCGAGCATTGTAGAGGGGAGGAAGCCCTGCCAAAGTGTGTGTGTGTGTGTGTGTGTGTGTGTGTGTGTGTGTGTGATCACACTGCGGTGCGGGGCCCCGCTTCAGCATGACTGAGGGGGAACTGGGACAGCCTTGTCACAGGAAGCGGGTGTGGTGAGGCCAGAGGGCAGTAAGGGGCCTTGGGAGGGAGTTGGCAAAGCTGAAGGTCCCCTCCCTATCCTGGGAACTAGATGGGCAGAACCGACTGCCACCCCCCACTTTGTCATCGCTGTCATCTAAAACCCAGTGTGGAACCCTGGGTCTCAGCCACAGTAACCCAGCTGCTGGCGGGACTGTCAGACACTAAGAGCAGCAGCAAACCGCAGCCACAGTCGTAAGTCGTGCGGCTGCATGAGGAAAGGCCACACACAGCCTCTGTGACCTACTGTGACTGGTTGGCTCTGGTTAACTGTGGAGTGTGTGCCCCTCTCTGAGCCAGTCAGTCACTGGAGGAATGAAACGTACTGACCGGCTCAGACTGGGGTCTCACCCACTAGGGTAAACAGTGGGAAGAGCCCAAGAGATCCAAGGTGGGTGACTCGCTAAACACAGGATTGGGTGCCAGCGAGGGAACCAGCAGGGGCCCATTTCGAGTCATTGGCTTTCTTTGGCCTTGTCCCTTCTCCCCTCTGAAACCAAGCCCCCTCTTCTCCAATTATTTTCTTATTTTGTGATTACTATTTTTATCATTACGTCTAGTTTTAATAATAGCTAATATTTATCCAGGACTTCCTGCACCAAGCACTTCACATTTGCTGCCTCCTTCACTCTTTATAATTACTTCAATGCACATCATTATCCCCATTTTACCGAGGAAACTGAGGCTCAAAGGTGATGGAAATGGCTCTAGGACACACATCTAGAAAATAGCTGAGCCAGGATTTGAGCCCCAGGCCTCTTAGCCGCCTTTCCCGAATGGACCTCTGTCTCCCCCACTCCACTGCAATCTCTGTGAGACCAGAGCCCACCACCGCCAGCCTAGTCCAGTGCCCGGCACACAGTAGACCCTCAAGATGCTACTTGAGTGTGTGAATGCCTGACATTGTGCCAAGTGTCTTACAAGCATCACTTTATTTAATCCTACAAACACCGTGCGAGGTGAGGACTTTGATTTCCATCATACAGGCACACACACGCCGAAGTCAAACACTGAGTGAAAGACGGGGGCTCAAACCCACTCCATTCTCTGGAGTGCAGTGCTGAACGGAACTTACTTCCAGCATCTCGAGGGAAAGGGAAATGGCTCAATGAATATTTGTTGAACGAATGACCTAAATACATACATGCACACATGCATAGGTCCCCACATACATAAACAGTGATGAGGGTGAGGGTAAGCCTGGCCAAGATGCAAAGTGGAGCTGAAGAAGGTGACCGTGGTTTGCTATTTTCTCATATTTCCAGGAAGTCTTCCTGGAGAAGGAGTTGATTTGATGGAGGTGAGGTAGAGGGTGGGGGAGGGCATTATGGGTTCCCTAAAGCTTCTGCTCTCCCAGAAAGGGGCCATCCAAGGCCCTAGATTTTCTGCAATCCACAGGAAGCGGTTAATAGGCTCTTGGATGGATGGGTGGAGTGCGGGGCCCAGCTTGAGAAGGGCTCCTGGTGGTCCGAGGGCTCTGGAGAGTAACGACCCCCTTCTCTCTCCCTTACCGACTGCGGCCCTGCGCCCTCTCAGCTCTGTGCCTCGTGCTGGGCTGCATGATCTTCCCCGACGGCTGGGACTCCGAGACGATCCGGGACATGTGCGGGGCCAAGACCGGGAAGTACTCCCTGGGGGACTGTTCGGTGCGTTGGGCGTACATCCTGGCCATCATCGGCATCCTCAACGCACTTATCCTCTCCTTCCTCGCCTTCGTGCTGGGCAACCGGCAGACAGACCTGCTTCAGGAGGAGCTCAAGCAAGACAACAAAGGCGAGTGGGCGTTTCTGGGTGGGCGGCTGGCGGGGCGGGGTAAGGGCAAGGCCTGCTTCTCCAAGGCGGGGCAACTTCAAAGTCAATAGTGAAGCAAAAATTGGGAACAGTACAGACAGTAGAACCACCTTGAAAACAATGTGACCTTATCCCTCAGATTGGAACAGCTGGGCAGCCTGTGACCCAGCAAACCCACCCGTGAGTACGAGCCCATGAGAAACGTGCAAGAACGCTCTGGGCAGCAGTTTCAAAATAGCTAACAACTAAAAACCACCTAAATGGCCATTCGTAGGAAGATGGAAGAATATTTAAATGGTGATATATTCACATCACGGAGTAGCTCATAACTGTGATAGTGAATGAACCTCAGTTATATTAACAGAATAGATACATGCTGGAAACAGTATTGAGAGAGAAGGAAGAAAACTCAAATTCCAGAAGATGACATAGGGAGATTTTTATTGAGCTCAAACACCAAGCACCACTAAGCAATGCATAGTTTAAACATACATATATTTATGGTAATGCTGTTTGTTTGTGTTTTAAGCGAAGAAATGAGAAATGCAGACGGTAGGATGGTGGATACATGTGGTCGGGGTGGACAGGGGGATGCCAGGAGCATGAGATGGGGGACAGGTAGGTGTGTACAAATTACCGGCAGAGTTACAGTTCTTGCATGGTGGGCCCACAGATGTTTGTTACAGTACGCTTTATACCTAGTATATTATATACGCTTTTGTGTGTATCAAGTAACATTAAAATACAGTAAAGAAAAAACTTAACACATACAGATGCTTATCTGTGCATCTTCATACTAGATCCATCCCTTTATAAAAGAGAGTAGTGTTATGTGCTAATATGACTTAGGATAGTAGACGTCCCCCTAAAGAAACCCCTCCTCAGATTGCTTTTTATGTTCCAGTCTGGAGCATGTCTTAAAGATCTGTCTGTTACCGTTTCACAGAGAAGCATCTTGCCCTTTAAATCCAATGCTTAGCATTACATAAGATGAAGGAACTGTACTTACCACCCTCCCTTTAGGAGCTGTTAGGGACGTTTCCGGGCTTTTTACTATGACTGGCAATGCTACAGTGAACACCTTTGTGTTTTCTTGGTGTCTTTCCCTAAGTGGAATTGCACATTTACCCCTGTAATGATATTGCCAGATCATTCTCTATAGGAGGGTTGGTCTTCTGACCCAGGGGCCCACCGTGCCCCTGCAGTAAGGGGAGACACTGCAGGGCATCCGTGGACAGACACCCGTCTGGGTGTGTGTTGTCTGCTTTGAGAAATAGGAGGAGTCATTTTTATAGTCACACCCTTCCTTGAGATATTAGCATGTGCAGGGTCTATGTTTAGCACTTCCCATTAATTATAGTCATCTCTTGGAGTCTCTCATCTATAAAATAGGGATAATCATGCTGAGGGTTATCGCACTTGGCAGGGGTAGTTTAGTATTATGGTGGAACCCTTGGGCTATGAAAGTGGATTGTCTATGTAAGAAGCAGGCTGTGCTAAGAAACGATTTACTTCACCCCCTTGAGCCTCAGTTTCCTTTGTGAGGGTAGTGAGAACAGAACCACCTTACGGGGATGTCCTGTGATGAAGAAAGAAAGATTATGCCTGTAACGGGGCACATGGTGAATGCGCCCTCAGTAAAAGTTGCCACTTCGTGCAACTCCCCGTCAGGCAGGCACCATAACCACCATTTTACAAATGAGAAAGCGAGGTCTGGAGAGGTCCAGCACCTTGCCCAAAGTCACCTAAATAGTGGAGCCAGAATTTGAACCCAGGTTCAAGTCCAAATGTCAGGCTCTTCCCAGCTCCCTGCCCCCTTTTCAGGTCCCTCCCTGGCTGTTAGCCTGAGCTCAGGTTCCTGGCCCTGGACACCTGGACCCAGGTGGTTTCTGTGATCTTGGTGTGAGGCCAGGGCCTGCCCTCTGGTGGCAGCTTCCGGAAGTGCATGCCTAAGACACCCATCGGGCCTTTCTGAGGGGCCTCCAGGAGGTGACCTGTGTGAGGTGGGCCCACTCACTGCCCCCTCCTCCCTCCCCAAGCGACCTAACATCTCAGTGTTAAAAAGTGACATCAGGGGCCCCCACTGTGCCTTCCTGCAGTGTTCAGGGATCTCTGTCCTCACTGCAAGCTCAAGATGAGTGAGCCTCACAGTTCAGTTCTGAGCCAAAGACCTCTGGAACAAAAGTAAACAACAAATTGCTGGCGTTCCCAACACTTCCTATGTGCCAAACACCGTGCAGAGTCCTTGGCTGGCGGTACGTCTTTCTGGCCCCTCAGGAGCGCCATGTGAACAAAGCTGTTCTGCCCAGCTTACAGATGGGGAACCTGGGACTCAGCAAGGTTGAATGGCCTGCTCAAGGCCATCCAGCTGTCAGAAGCCTGGCTGGCATTTTTGAGCCTGTGCAGCTCATGCCTCTCCCAGCTTTACCCTGAGGAGTGGCCGAGGGGAGCCCCAGGGCCCTGGTCACCTCTGACTTTCTCCAATTCTCTCTCTTTCTCTCTCTTAGATTTTGTGAGCTCTACAGTAAGCTCCGTGTTGCGGCCAGGGGGTGATGTCTCTGGCTGGGGAGTCCTTCCCTGTCCCATCGCTCACTCACAGGGACCCTGAAGGCCAGGATGACAGCCCAGGGAGTAACCTGCCCTCATTGTGTCCCATCTTATGCTCTCTCATCCCTCCATTCAAGCTCCGAGGGAAGACTTCAATCAGACTGGCTTCTCACCTGCCACGGCCCACCAACTCCAAGCTTTGAAGAGAGGTTGGGGCTGGGTGTGGCCTGTGCGAGGGGAGAGGCCCTGCAGACTGTGGGAGGGCCTGATTCTGCCCCTCCCTCAACTTACCTAAGGGAGCCAGAGGCCCCCTGGGCACCTCCTGTCCTCTCCAGCCTGGCCTGTAGTCTCGGGGGAGTAAGGGTTGTGATTCCAGTTCCCTAGGCTCCCTCAGTCCCGGGGCTGCTGCCTGGCTGTATCCTGGCCTCTGGTCCCTGCCTCCTGCAGAAATGTAGTCAAGATAATGCCCCAGGGCGACCAGACTCTTTCCGACTTTTTTTTCTTCTTGGTGAGGATGGTTCCATCAAGGCGTTGCAGAGCTCCAGGCGCCACCAGCCTCTCCAGGGTTGCTCTGCCCCTGTTCCATCCTGCTCCCAGCTCTCCCAAAGGACCCTGAGCTGCACCGAGAGAGAAGCCACAGGGCCTCCCTGCCGACTGCTGACTGGGGTCCTGTTCAGCCCAGAGTCTGAGAAAAGACAGTCAGGCTCTCAGGCAGCGAGAGGAGGCCCTCTGACTCCGGGTAGCTGGGGCTGGCCTGGCCTCTCTGCTGGGATGCCTCACCCTTGACTGGACCCTTGACCCCAGCCTGTTTTGTACAGCACAGACTCCTTGGCCCTGTTGTCAGGGTTGGAGGTTGGGGAGGGGGCCTAAGAGTGGGGAACTAGGGGATGCATCACCCCTCAGACCCTTCTCATGCCACCTGACCCTGGGCATCTGCCAAGGGCAGGTACTGTCTTGCCTCTTTGATACTTTTCTGCATAACTTGAACTTGCAGGTCACCTCTGAACAGGGTACCCCCTGTCCCCATCCCCAGGACTTGTAACCCCGCCCGACCTCTTCCTCCTTGCCCACCTCTCGCCTTGCAATGTGCCCAGGGTCTGCGGCCCAATGGGCAGTGCTTGGAACCGAGGCATGTGTATGTGTGTGTGTGTGTGTGTGTGTGTGTGTGTGAGTGTATGTGAGTGTGCGTGCGTGCGTGTGTGTATGTGGGGGGGGGTTAGACAAGGAGTCTTCCCTCCCCTTCTCTTCCCACTGTGGGGAGCATCTCCTTCCCACTTGGCAGGGAACAAATTAGGGAGACTCCAAGTATTTCTGTACTCCCCTCGCTGCTGTGTGGACCTGGAGAAGGAACTCTCTGGCCAGGGGCGTGGGCAGCCCCTCTCAGGCCCTAGTTCAGGCAGCAGGTGGGCTTCCTCACTGTGCCTGCTTCTGCCTGGGGTCCTGGCTGGCTGGCCCACTGTTTTATTTTGTTGGCCTCAGCCAAAAAAGGGGAGAAAAGCAGCGAGTGCCATGTGTTTGCCAACCCTGTGCTCATTTCCATCTGACTTGGACCTGAGAAGGAAGGTTTCCAAGACACCCTAGAAATCCTCTGCCCGAGTCCCCAATTTGGACCCTAACTGGGATCGGATGCTGGGTCCTGGCAGGATTCCTGAAACCTGGAGCTTCCCGAGTCCTGGGCCCAGCACCGTGCTCTCTTCTCTTCTGCTCCCACCAAGCCCCGCACTGCAGCCCTCTGCTGGCACCTTCCCCAGCAGGCTGCCTGCAGGTGGGGCTGGACACCAGGGTTTCAGGTGGAATAGGAGGGTGAGGGGAGCCTCGTGGGAGGGAGGGAGTGGGGGACAGATCCAAACCAAAGCCCAGTGTTGGAAGGCTGCAAGGGAGAGGGGCCGGGAGAAGTGATTAGACAGAGGTGGGAGAGAGTAAGAGCCAGAAGAGGAGAAAGGGAGGTGGACAGGTAGCGAGAGCATGGAGGAGGGGTTCCAGAGAGCTCCAGGAATGTAGAAAGGACAGAAGATGAGAGAGAACAGAGGAGACCTGGAGGGACAGAGGACCGGGGGTGGAGGAGGCCAGGGGACTGGAGAGACGGAAGAAAGAATAGGGAAGGAGGCAGATAGAGGGACAAGTTGTGGAAAACCAGACTAGAATGCAGGGAGAAAGGGGGAGGAGAGGAAGATGGTGGAGACAGAACGCTGAGGAGTTGGGGAGCAGCTGCTGTGTGCACTGTGAGGGGGGAGCTCATTTCCCCAAGACCACACACCGCCCCAGGGGGCCACCAGACCCGTGTGCCTTGGCGTCTACCCTCTAAGAGGCTGGGGCCCGGTTCCAGGCAGCCAAGGGGGGGGGTCTTCACATTAGGGGGACAGTCCAGGTGACTGCTGAGCCGGTTAGTGCCCTGGAATAGGCTAGTGCTGGAAAAGAGGGAGGTTCATTCCCTTTCCGGCGGTCTGACAGTATTTCCTTGTCACTGTCCACTCAGCCAGCTGCTGCCCTGACAGGAGTTTGGGGTTAGGAGCTCTGTCCCTGAGGCTTCAACAGAGGTGGGAGCAGAGCAGGTAACAGGTGCTTCACCCAGGGGCCCACTTGAAGCTGAAGCACGGCGACGCCCATGGCCCAGCTGTCTCCTGGGGCAAGGAAGCCATGGTGGCCAGAGGAGGGCTGTGGTTTGCCCTTCCCCCAGGCAGGCGATGGGGCTTTGGCCTCTGGGAGGAGATGGGAGCAGAGGGGATGTCTCTTGGACTTTAGGTCTCTGAAAGGAGCTGAGCTTCAAGCTGGCCCCTGAGTGCTCCTCCCCTGCTTATGAATGGATCAGAGGGGTCTGGCACTCCCCAGGTTTCTGTCCTGGTCTGGGGACTCCTTCAGGATTGGCCGAAGCATCCACAACCTAGACGTGGTTCAGAGCGCTGGCTGGTCAAGTGCTTCTGGGTCCCTGGGATATGAAAACTCCTTTTTGGGGACCAGCACCCATGGAGGAAAGCATTGCCTCCTTGAGGGAGTGAGGCTCATGGGTAGGAGGAAAAGTCCTTTCATGCCTGGAAGAGCCAAGATGGGATTTGGATAAGGCTGTAAGGGACAATTCCTTGGCTTTCTTTTGAGCTTCCTGCTTGGGTGCAGGGAAATCTTCCTTCTCCAGCTTCCAGTGTGAACTAAGAAAGGGAGAAGCTGGGATATTCCCAGCACAAGAAACTTCTACAGGCCCCTGCCTGGCTCAGGGCTAGCCTTTGGGTAGGACTGGAGTTTCACCACAATCCTTCCCAGAGCTCTGACCGGCAGACCTCAGAGGGTCTGTGCTGTGTGTTAGGATAGCTTGGTGTTGTCTACACCCCATTAGTAAGTTCTGTCTGAATGTGTCCTTGCTGTTCATTGTCCAATTTGGTAACACTTATTTCGGTCCTGATCCCCTCTGCTGCTGCTGGATTTGAGCTTCAGTGCAGGTGGAATGATGTTCAAATAAAGAAACACTTTATATCACCTATGCTGGCTTCTCTTTTTCTGAGTTGGCCCCCAGGGGATCTAGAGGAGGTGAGATTCAACCCGACCCTTTGTACCAGGTGTGGCTGTGTATTAACAGAGCTCTACTACTATGACTTAACAGGATGGTTTCTTTTCCCATCACACGAAGTCTGGAGGTAGCCAGGCCATGACCAATCTGGTCCATGGTGTTATCAGGAACCTGGGCTCCTATTTTTCTGCTGTGCCATTTTTAATCCTGGCTTCCATCCTCAATGAGACCTCATAGCCCAAGATGGCTGCTGGACCTCGAGTCACTTTGGTCTACATTTCATTTGAAGGAGATTTCTGGAAATCCCATAGGACTGACTCAGAGTGGAAATGTAGTCTGTTAACTGTGTGCATTGCCACCCCAAATAAAACTGGGGTTACCAAAGAGAAAGGGGAGAACAGCTAATGGAGGGAGCAGCTAATGGAAGTCTCTTTTGAGGAGTAGAGGGAAGTGCAAGGTTTAAAAAGCCCCTTGCCTGATGGCATCCTTTTTCTCAGTGAAGGAGGAGGCAACATTGTGTACTCAGAGAGACGGGAATGGGCAGGGGGTTTGAGAAGAGTGGTGAAAGTTTGGAACTTTCAGTTGCTAAATGAACTGTCAAAAGGACAAGAAAAAAAAACCAAACTGAAAACGACAACCCCGATGGGTGACCATGAATTCGAGGTGGCACCGACAAAACGGCAGGCACAGACAAGGACAACGGTAGAGTGGGAGGTAAGTGCAAGGTAAGCCGAGTGTCCTGAGAGTGGTTCAGAGATCCAGCATGAGACTAGGCTGGATGCTGAAAAAGCAGGGGGCAGACAGATGGAGAAAATGGGGAACTAAGGGACCTAAGGTACTCAAGTTCATGTGGAAGAGCTGGGAGGACAGTAGACTGGTTAGAAAGCTGAGGGACCTGAATATTCTGGGTAATTCTTAAAGACTTCTAGATGCAAAACACCCTGATTAGGTGTCCACACAAATGGTGAAGATAACGGCAGCAACTGGGAAGAGGAGCTAAATCTGTCCATACATCAAAGCATCAAAGAGTGATTGGAAGGTTCAAAGATGACAGCAATGAAGTGGGCTAAAAGCACAATAATGAGATGTTGTATGCATCAAGTGGAGCAGGGATTTTTATCTGAAGGACAAGATCTATTTGTCTGGAAACATTTGGGGGAGAACCTCCACTTAAAAGGGCTGCAAAGGAGGTGGTGTCCTAAGGAGAGGACCAAATTTCAGTATAAAGGCCAATAGACAAGATGGAGAAGGTCTATCACAGGGGTAACCAGAGAGCATGGCAGAAAGGATGGGACAGAGAAAACAACAATGCTGTACAAGTGAAGTCTACCTACCTACCTACCTACCTACTCTATAGTACTATAATTCCTCATGAGTTAATACTGATACATGGAAGGTTTGACTCACCACCTTTTATCTTAACACCTATAACCCCCCTCTTCCCTACACTGAGAATCCTGGTTCTCAAGGACATCAGATTTATCTGCTTTATCCCAAATTAAAACCCTCAGATATACTACCACCAATATGGTTTCCAAAAACATTATTAGTTATTTTTAATAGTTACACTCTAATTACCCAAATCATATAAACTATTAATATTTTATACTACACTCTTTTCTTATATCCCTCATTTAGGCTTAGTTCTACATATACTTAACTGTATATAATTAACTCATTACCAGACTTTATATTGATGTTTCTCAAGACAGAGTGGTTGTTTGAGCTCAGTTGCTAATAGATTCCTAGGAAAGAGTTAATGGAAATAAAATCCCCCAAGTTCTTGCATGCTGATGAGTTTGCTGCTACTGTGCACAAAAGGCAGTTAAATTGGTCTGAAACTCTTGGCTCAGTCTCTTTTGAGGATTTTAAATATATTATTCTACTTTCTTTTGCCATCAAGTGTTACTTAATTTTCTTTCCATTATAAGAAACTTTTTGGGGAGCCTGGGTACCCAAGAGTTTTTCCTATTCTATAAACTCCAACAATTTGTCTTGATACTGGTCATTCTGGGTTGAATTTACTAGGTATGCAATATGTTATCTTAGTTTGCAGTTTAAAAACTTTTGGGAAAGTCTTGAATTTTAACTTGATACTTGTGCTGTCTCTGCTCTTTTATATACAGGCTGTGTCTCTTTTTGTCTGTTTTCTATATTTGTTGCTTTTTAAAAAAAGACTATCTTTTTTGAGTTTGAGGTCCACAGCAAAATTGAGTAGAAAGTACAGATTTCCCATATTCTCACTGCCTCACACATGCATAGTCTCTCACATTATCACTATCCTTCACCAAATAAAAGTTTACCCATCCTAAAAATCCTGTATTCTGTCCATTTCTTTCCCCAAGACTGATGTTTACTGTCCTAATAGTTTTGCATTTTCTAGAATGTCATCTAGTCATGTGCCACTTAATGACAGGCATACATTCTGAGGAATGTGTTGTTAAGCAATTTTGTCATTGTGCAAACATCAGAGGACACTTACACAAACCTAGATAGGACAGCCTACTACATACCAGGGAACTCCCGCAGGTATCTTTTTGAGTTAGTTAGTGTTTTCATTTCCACTGAATAAATGCACCTAAGTGGCATTGTTGGATCATATGGTAGCTCTTTTAACTTTCATACTGTTTTCCATAGTGACTGCATCAATTTACATCTCCACTCACAGTGCACAAGCGTTCCCTTTTCACCACATCCTCGTCAACATTTTTTTTTTTTTTTTTTGGTAGTATGTGGGTAGTTCCCTGGCTGGGAATTGAACCCAGGCCGCAGCGTTGACAGTGCCAGCACCGAAGCCTTAAGCCACTACACCACCAGGGAACTCCCTCTTGTCTTTTTGATAACAGCTATTCCAACAGGTATGAGGTGGTTATCTCATTGTGATTTTGACTTGCATTTCCCTGATTAGTGATGTTGAGTATATTTTCACTAACCTGTTGGCCACCTGCATGTCTTCTTTGGAAACATGTCTGTTCATATCCTCTGCTCATTTTAAAAACTGGATTTTTTGCTATTGAGTTTTTAATATACTTTGGATATTAACCTTTTATCATATATATGATTTGTAAAATTTTCTCACATTCTGTAGGTTGCCTTTTCATTTTTGTTGGTTTCCTTTGCTGTGCAGCAGCTCTTTTTGTTTCAAGTAGTCTCACCCGTTTATTTTTGTGATTGTTGCTTAATGCTCTTGGTGTCGAATAAAGAAAACTGTTACTAAGATCGATGTCATGGAGCTTACCACTTGTGTTTTCTTCTAGTTTTATAGTTTCGTATCTTACATTCAAGTCTTTAATCCATTTTAATATTTGTGTATGTTGTTAGTGGTCCATTTTCATTCTTTTTCATGAGGCTGTCCAATTTTCCCAACACCATTTATTGAAGAAATAGTTCTGTCCCCCCATTGTATACTCTTGGCACATTTGTTAAAAATTGACCATTTATACATGAGTTTATTTTGGGGCTCTCTATTCTGTTCTATTTATGTCTGTTTTTAAGCTAATATACTATTTTGATTACGATAGCTTTGTAATATAGGTAGAAATCAGGAAGTGTGGCACCTCTAGTTTTGTTATTTCTCAAGATTGATTTGATTGCTTTAGGTTGTTTTCTTATTGTGTTTAAAGAGTGCTTTGTACATTTTGGATTTGTGTCTGCTGCCAAGTATTTTCTTTCAGTCTGTGATCTGTTTTCTCATTCTCTTGATAGTGTCTTGCAGAACAGAAGTTAATTTTAATCAGTTCCAGATTACCAATTCTTTCTTTCATGGATGATGTTTTTAGTAGTTATCTAAAAAGTCATTGCCAAACCCAAGGTTTTCGAGATTTTCTGTTATCGTCTAGGTATTCAAGTTTTGCGTTTCACTTATCAATCTGTGATCTGTTTTGAGTTCAATTTTGTGTAGGGCCTGTTTAGATTGTTTTTTTTTTTTTGCACGTGTTGTTGTTAAAACACTTTGTTGAAAATACTATTTTTTTCTCTATGTACGTATTACCTTTGCCCGTTTGTCAAATATGAGTTGACTATGTTTGTTTGGGTCAACTTCTGGGCACTCTATCCTGTTCCATTTGACCTATTTGTCTATTCTTATTCCAATACCATACTGTCTTGGTTACTGTAACTTTATATTAAGTCTTTAAGTCAGGTAGTGTTAGTCCTGACTTCGTTTTTCTCTTTTAATATTGTGTTGGCTATTCTGGGTTTTTTGCTTCTGTATAAACTTTAGAATCAGTTTGTTGAGGTTCACAAAACAACTTCCTGGGATTTGATTGGATTATGAATCAAATGATCAAGTTGAAAACTGGTATCATGATATTGACTCTTCTGATACATGACCATGAAATACCGGTTTTAATTCTTTGATTTCTTTCATCAGTTTTGTAGTTTTTCTCACATAGCTCTTACTAAATGTTTTTCAAATTCCAACTGTTGTTTACCATTTGCATATTAACCTTCTATCCTGTAACCGATATAACTGCTTATTAGTTCTACAAGTTTTTTATTGATTCTTTTGGATTTTTTGCAAGAATGTCATCTGTGACTAGATGGCTTTATTTCTTCCTTGTCAATATGTACACTTCTCTCTTCTTTGTTCTACCGCATTAGCTAGGATTTCCAGTATAATGTTGTAAAAGTGGTGAGTGTGAACAGCTTGCCTTGTTCCTGATCTAATGTCAAAGCTTCCATGTCTCTTTCCACTAAGTACGAGTGTGTTAGCTGTAAGTTTCTTGTAATTATTTTTCTTTTTATCATGTTGAAAAAGTTCCTCTCTATTCTTAGTTTTTGGAGACAGGTCATTTTGCTTACTTGCATGTTTTTACCATGCTTTTATTGTCTGTGGGGATATTATTCTGCTCCTTTGACATTTGACTTTGAGCCTTTCCATTACCCATATTTATATTTTTCTTTAATTTCAAGGAGACAAGTTTTCTAATTTTGAGGTTCTACAGTACTTTTTGTGTATAAAAATATTAAAATATAGTGTACAAATAGCTGTTTTAAATTCAACACAAGATATGCTTAGAACTTGAACTTGAGGTTCATTAGTTTCTCTTAGGAGTTAAAGAAGATAAACTTAATATCCTTATGTTGTTCCCAGAAGGGCAATATACTCTGGATTTAATGGGACAATCCTAGTTTCAGTCTTATTCAAAATACTTTATTTAATGTGATTACCCAACTCCAACCTCTATTTTGACTGTCCTCCTCAATTTGGATGCTATAAAGATTAACTTAAAAGTGGAGCTCTGTCCTGGGGGCTTTGCTGGTTAGAATTTTTTCGAGCCCAGCCACTCTAGCCCCTTGACCTAACCAGGCATCCTTTGTATTCACTGCAAATCCCTCCCAGTTTTGGCTGTTGTTCTCAAATTGGCTTGCTGAATTTATGAGTATTTGTGGTTTTGGAGTTCACAGCCATTGATGCTCCATTGCTCCCTCTGGAACAGGTGATACGACATAGGCTTTGTGGATATTGGTGATTTTCTACCCACCTTTAGTTTTGGGGCTCATGGAGATACTTCAATTTCCTGTAATGTTCCCAAAGGTTTTGTTTTGCTATTGTGAATGCCCTTTGTACTTTTATGGTGGATTTGAGAAATATTCCAAACTATCATCTTTGCCAGTAAGTTTTGAATGTAGAAGCAGGTAAAAATTATAGGGGAACACTGTCTCCTTCAATAACTATGCTTTTCTTTAATCTGTTTCCTTTAGCAATCTTCAGCACAGGGTGTAAGTACCTTGGCAAACCCCTTTATCTGAGCCTCACAGATGGTTATAGAGGCACAGGTCTGTCTAACGAATTGATAATCAGCGTAGTTTCAAACAAATGGCCTACTTGAGGTGGGCAATCAAGTACTATTTTTTTTCAGGGTGACCTCTGCTAAAAGAATCCTGAATTATCAAACTGATGCCAGAGGGTGAAAAGGCCAAGAGTTCTGTTTTTAAGGTAGGAAAGGGTATGATACGCTTTCTCAGCTAGTTAAGCGGCTTCTAGTCAGTTTCATGGCATTTCCACCTATCTCTTTTTGTTTCCAGGATAAACTGCAAAATTTCCAAGACTGTTGCTCTGGGCCTGCCATTTAGAAGAGAAAAATCTTAGACAAGTTATATCCTCTGAAATTCATTTAAAAAATTACATAAAATGGGAGTAATACCTACCTTTTACATTAAGAGTGAATGAGAAAGCCGATGACTTTCATGGAAGAGTCTGGTAAAGTCACATAGAAGGGATACCATTGTACTAGTTTACTTTTATATCAAAAGCAAAGTACCTAGTAATAGTAGGTGCTTGATAACAAGAGCAAATAGTCTCCTAATTCCTAATAGGAAGGTTGTTGCCTTATTTACCTACATATTAGCACCTAACACATAGCCCAGCACAAAGTAGGTGTTTAGTAAACAATTCTGGCAAAACACAGATGGGTTTATTCATGATCAGAAGCCTTGTGGTACAGCTAGAACACTGCACTAGGTCTCAAATTTCTTCTCTTCCAATTCTAATATCTGACTTGCTTTTATCACAGAATTATGAGACCAAATAAGAATGCTTTTTAAAGAAGACCGTGTACCTATTCTCCACTTACCTTAGGCAGAGTTCAGGTGTGGCTGTTGGAAAGCTACCTAGACATTCCTGCAGGCATTGTGAAAACGTCTTCTGAAAAGACAATTTTTATTATGTTTCTAACTGGTTACTTTCTAAGTTCCTTAAAGAAACGGGTAACATTTTCTCCATCGTTGAATCCCTTTTGTGCTTAGCAAAATGCTATCACAGGTCTCAATAAATATTTATCAAACAAATGTTAGAGCAATCAAATAGCAAGCACTGCTGTTTACTTGCAAAACATATCCTGATTCTAAGCACTTCTTCTTAAACCCACTGTTACTGTTTTAATAGAATTGTAGTCATTATTTTAGAAGTCATTATTGTATTGTTGCTTGCCTGAATAACTGCTATCGCTTCCAAACTGGCTTCCTGATGTATATTCATTTATCTCTTCCAACAGGATCAAAACAATCAAAGTAACTTTCAAAAACTACCAACAAACCATAAATTAGACCATGTCACTTCTGTTTCACATGTTGCAATCACTTTCCCACTGTATTTAGAATCCAGATTCTTTAAACTAAATCCGCAGGCTCTACATCATAGACCGGCACACTACAGCCTACAGGCGAAGTCTGATCGCCACATGTTTTTGTAAATAGTTTTACTGGAGCACAGCCACGTACTGCCTATGGCTGTTTTCGTACTGCAGTGGCAGAGTTGAAGCGTAGTGACAGTCTAAATATTATCTGGCTCTTCACAAAAAGCTTGCTGACCTTTGTTCTATGTGAACTGACCCTTATCTTCCTGTCTTACTGGGTATCTGCCACCCCCTTTTTCTGCTCTGGTCATTCACTATATCCTAAGCCTTTTCTTCCCCAGAGGCTTTGCACCTGCTGTTCTAACTCCTTCACAATGGCCTTTATTCCTATTGTCCCATGTCTGCCTCCTTATCATCCAGGTCTTAGCTTAAATGTCAACTCCTCAGAGACCTTCCCTGATCAACCAACCAATGGAGAGTAGCCCCTTCAATCTCCCTAGTTAATATCTGCTATAGAACAATAATATGGTCATGACTATTCAAAATTATGGACTAGTTATAGTTCTCACCCTGCTCTAGAATGTAAGCTGCATGAAAGCAGACCTTATCTGCTCACTCCCATGCCCAATTTTAATCAGCATAAACTGACCACCAAAAACAATGCCTGGAATCACTTTTGAATGGAAAAGAAAAAGATCAGTAAGTAGTTGCTGAATGAATGAGGCCAAGGTCAGGAATTCCAGTCTGGTTCAAGTCAGTCTGCAATGTTCTGTTCCACTGCTGCAGGCTAGCCTTAACATTGGCCTGCCCTTAGTCATAAAAGGGTGAACAAAGATCAGTTCACATTCCTTGCCCCATTTGGGGAACATGACTCCACCAAGAGCACATCATCCTGAATGTGGGTCCACTTTGCTCTCTTAGGTAAGGAAACAGAAAAACCAGGCAAGGCAAGGTCACAGAATTGGATAAAGTAGTTCTCAACTTTGTAATTATTATGGTTAAGAATTTTATTATCAAAATTATTACATCTCTTGTGAAAGTTCAAATGTTACAGCAAGGTGTAAACACTCCACTTGAGAAAGAAGTGATACTTCTTCCCTTCCAAGAGTTCCCCCCACCCCCACCCCATCCCCCCCAGAGGTCTGGTCTTGACAGCACCCTGCCCACACAGAGTGGCTGGGGTCTCTGCACTTGCCAGGCAGGGTGAGGGCCGCCTGCCCGCTGGCCTCTCCCCTCGGTTAACAGCCAAGGGGAGAATGCAAACCCCAGCCCAAATGGAGAGACATTTACATATGTTTTTATATAATATACAAAGAAACCAGCATCCCAGGCAACATGATTTCCACTCCCAATGCTCTCCCAGACTGATGGGTTTGTGGGGGAAACAACAAAAAGAAAAGTATTCTGCTGAGGTCTCAGCATTAAAAAAAAATCTCCCCTCATTTGAGCAAACACCTGATTTCAATTTTGAAAAGTGAAATTTTGTAACAGTCACACACAAAGAGAGAAGACTGTGCATATGATAGTTGTAGGAGAGGGAAAGAAGGGGGACGCAAGAGGCTGGGGAAAGAAAGGAGGAGAAAACAAACTGGAGGGAAGGAAGGAGACTCACAGTATTATCTTGTCCAAATAAAAAGAAGTAAGGTCCACTGCAGCACCAGGAATTACCTGTCATAGATCTGCTACCCTACCATGGTTATAACTGAATACAAAATTAGATAAATAAAAACACGCCGGATATTACAGTAAACAAGTGAAAGAAATAAGCTGGCAACCGTATGGAATTTAAAAAGATTGTGTACCCCACCTGGCTGGCTCCAGAGCTCCTCCAGGGGTGTACAACAGGCACAATGCACTGATGGGGAGAAGCCAGTCTGCTCCTGTCTCTCATCTAGAACAGTGTTAGGTGTGTGGGTGGCTTTCTAACTCTCACCTGTGCCAATCTCAAATAAGCATCCCTCAAAGAAATGTGGGACATGCCCACACACAATCACAGTCCTGTCGGCGCCACTCCACACATATTATTTTTCCATTCTTACCCTGCAGTCACGAGTGCATGCTCCCCAATCATGGAGGCGATCCTACTCATGGGATCGTCAACTCCTGATTAACTGGGAGTAGGAAATATAAAATTCAAAGAATTCCCAAACCACTTGGGATCCTTCCTAATCAAATTTATTGCCAACAGCTGATAAGTAGCAATGCAATTGGCCCATCTCACTTACCATTTCTCTTTGACTACTTACTTCACAGGTTACTGAGCTGTGAAATAGCTTGGGGAGGGGGAGTGGGATGGTACAGATGGGGGCTCAGACAACCTATTAGGATAATCTGCTCCTGAATAATCAAGAGTTGACCACAAGCATTTTTTCAGAGAGCCAGGCACCCCTCAGTCATAGCATATTCCAAACTTCACTACTCCTGTCGTTTCTTGGTGATTTTAAGACAAAGGTAGGGAGCATTCTTGGTGGACACATCTTGGCTGGATATCTTTTGGAATGGTTTGTCTTACGGTGAACAGTTATATACCTACCTTTTTTCTTAAGTGCATAAAACCCTAACACTACTCAGATGGCTTGGGGCTTTGAGATTGGCTCTTTTCATTTTTTTTTTTCCTTTGAAAGAAAACATTTTTTTTTTTTTTTTTTTTTGATTTAAAAAGATGTCCTCACTGCACAAGTGACTACAGGCTACAGGCAAGGATGGGAGATGGAGGCTTCAACACAACTCATTGCACTTAGAACCATTACTAACCGAAACACCATTTGCTTGTCAACAATGTACCCTTAACAGCAGGGAGAAACTTCTTTATAGTCTCTGCTTCAGACAAGATTTACATCTTTCTCCAAGGCCAGAGCCAGTCATGACCACAAGTCTTGTTTCTTGTCGACCAGACCCAATCCTCTGGCACTGTGTTCCCCCTTCCCCAGCAATCTGCTTGGTCTAGGTTCCAGAGGCAGCTGGAAGGAAGCAGCTATGGGCCCATTCAGTTCTGTTTGCCCAAATCCAGAAGCCCTAGGAAAGTCCTGTCTGTGTCTTGACTCCCGACCCTTGCAGTGGCTGGAGCCGGTACTGGTGCACACTCCCACCCCCGCGGTGTGGGTAGTGCTGTGAATTGGAAATCGCAGATACCCTGGAGGCCTGGTAGGCAGCAGACTGCCCGGCACTGGGCAGACTGATAGTCCGTAAGTCTGATGGCAATGATGACCTAGAGTTCTGAGGAAAGGAGGTGGAACTCAAAGTTCCTGTGCTGGACTGCGAAACCGAGTCTGAGGTCGGTGAGTCTGAGGGGCCCTGTGGGGTAGGGCTAGCAGCACTAGAAGGGCAGCTCCTCCTTGGAAGACTGCTGCCTGTGCTGTTTCCAGAATGTGGCTGGCTGCTGTAATACCCTGGTGTCCCCGTAAATGGGGCCAACGAGTCTGTGGACACAGGGTGGGCGGGGCTGGAATAGGACGCAGAGGAGAGGGAGGATTCTGAAGAACCGTGAGAGGGGGGGTTTCCAGGTCTCAGTGCAGTAGTTCGATAGCTGTATCCTGGAGATTGGGTGGGATGTCCTCGAAAGGGGGAGGAACTTTGTTGAAGGAGGCTTTGTGATTCTGTCCGTGGACTATCACACTGCAGGAGCTAGAAAGAGTTGGGAGGAAAAGCATAAAGTGAAAAAGTCCCTATTTAAGCCATTTAGCCTTGTGAATATTTAAAATACCCTACTTTTTCTTCTTCTTCATCTCTTTAACTATTTGGTTTTTTTTTTTTTTTAGGATGCCAAAGACAGTAAAAGGGCTGTCTTTGGTCACATTATTTTTCTGGCATGATTTATTACCTGAAGGCGAGTAGATGATGACTTATTTCCAAGGCTTCTGAAACTATATGCAAAAACAGCATCTCCACTGCAAACGATGGCCAGGATCACAAAACATGTGGAACCTAGAACATTTTATGCCCCAGAGTTGAGCAATTTCTCATCTCACCTGGTAGCTGTATCTGGAAGGGCTGTAAACGGCTGCTCCTTTAGAGAGGGCTGAGCTCAGTGTCTCTGGGCCTTCTCCATCTGCAGGGTCTGGAAGGTAATACAAAATGATCTTGACTTCTTAGAATAAGTGAGAAACAGCCCTTGTTCATTCAAATTACCAATGCCATCACTAACCCATGCTGCTCTCTTTCTGACAAATCAGGTGAGTGCAGCAATGCCAGAGGGCAAAAGGAGTGGTTAATTATGGGCTATCTTAAATGCCTGATCTGATTCCTGTCTCCTCTTTTCTCTTCGTCCTTCATCAAGGTGGATTTCCAGGACTTTGGAGAGTTGAGTTACAAAAAGGTATTCCTTGGGAAAGAAGAGCAGAGAACAAGCAATGCTAGATCTTAAGAATGCTGTGGCCCAAAAGACTAGAAGCAAGACTGAGCTGGAACCTTGCATACAGTGAAGCCCAACTATAATAAGAAGCCAACTCACCTCTGCCCAGCATTTGGTATGAACCATGTGGTGCCTGGCTCACATGTCCCTGAACCTGGCTGGTAGTAGAAGGCCATAAGCTCACCTGAATCTTTCTCTGTGGTGTTACTCTCCCACGTGGGAGACGGCTCTCCTTTCTGGGCCACCCTCACACTGCTTCGGAGGACTTTGGGGATGCTCCCTCCTTCTCGAAGTCGTTCTACTGATGTGGGAACCATCCTGTGAAGGCAACAGGGTGCAAGTTTACACCACAGGACTTTTAGAGTCAAGTGCTAACAAAGGTTGAACAACATACTGTCTCAAAAACATTCTCTTAAAACATCATTATTTTCAGGACCAATTTAAAACAATGTAAAAAAGAAAAAAACACTTTTAAAGAAAAAGCAATCAAGGAAAAAGTAAATTTAAAGATGTCTACTTATTTTAATCCCCATTTTGAAATGCTAAGTTTTTTTTTTTTTTTTTTTTTGCTTTTTGGTATGTGAGTAGCTCCCTAACTGGGAATCGAACCCAGGCCGCAGCGCTGACAGCGCCAACGCCGAAGCCTTAAGCCACTACACCATCAGGGAACTCCTGAAATGTTAAATTTTTATTCTGTGAAGTCATATGTCTGGCACACAGTAGTAGTTTAATAAATGTTTCATTGATTAATAAACATTTATTTGAGCAATGTTTCTTCTTTTGCAGATTCCATTCTTTAGTTCAAGATCCCTGAATTGCCTCATTCTCTACTCCTTTGATACTCAGTATTTGCCACTAGTATTGTTTATCTGTGGTCTCCCCTAAACCAGACAAGTCCCTTCAGAATATGTCTTATCTCTCTGTAATGCTAGCTGTGTGGAACAGAGACTTCTGTTGTTAATTAAATGGAGCTGAACTGAACTCCCGACTTATCCATAGAAGAGACAGTGTCAGTGCCCAGCAAGTACTATAGTTCATCTGTGCCCACAACTGTATGCAGTTCAAACTGGTGTTTTACAGGCTCAGTGGCAAATCTTTATTTCAGTAAGGCTGGAGGTTGTGGCTGATACTATTAAATCAGCTCAATAGGGTAGATGGCACAGTTGGCTGGCTTTCTCAGATAAGTGTTCCCATACATTTTAGGTAAAACTGGGCATGACTCACTTAATTTTTAAAGCATCAAACATGAACTTACCACCTACTGCTGATATTCTCTTGAGGTCTGCAGTGAGATGAAGTGCCTCTGGAATCGGATGGGCTTACCGCCTCCAAATGGGACAGAGAGGAATGAGAGGGGGAGAATTTTTTGTGAGGGGAAGATGGGGTTCGGGCTGAGGATCCCTGCACACCATGGGCACCAGTGTCAGAAAGTGAGTTACTGCTGCCTTGCCCAGCTCCTGCAGACTTGCTTTTGCTCTGTGTAGAGTCACCACCCCCACCAGCAGAATTCTCCTTGGCTTCTTGTTTCCGTTTGCGGTACTCCAGCAGGGATACCTAGGAAGGAAACAAGACATAGGACTCTAGCTAGACACTGTTAGTAGATCAGCAGCAATGGGGAAAGAAGATGGAACCTTAGTAAACCACTAGGCAAGTCATGCAAATGAAGCAAGGACCAACACTGGTGACTTTTTTTTTTCAGGTATAAAAGAGATTTGGGCACAGCTACATATTTAAACCAGTCAGAAATTGGTTAAAAAGACACTACGAGATGACATTTTTGAAGGATGGTCATAACTAGTAGAACTCAAGCTATTTTCTGCCTTAAGAAAAACCTGTGAGATTACAGTTACTAAGTGCTATTATAGTTTTTGCAACAACAGTAATAGTACCTAGAAAAGGGAGGGTGGAGAGCTGGGAGCTCATGGAGTTTGGAAAAAGCCTCCCAGGTGAATCTGATAGCTTTTTCTTACTCCCTAGGAATCCCTAAGTTAGTTGTTTAAAAAAAAAAAAAAAAAAAAAAAGAGAGAGAGAAAAGAAAAAAAGTGAAAAAAGCCAATGCTTCAGGGCTCTTAAATGTACTCAACTTTCTAAGACATACCCAGGGATTTATTACTGAATCTGTCTTACACACTGGGAAAACTAGTGTAAAAGGAGGAAGGAAATGGTTCCTGGTTTCTATTTTAGCAAGCCAGCTCTACTAAACCTAAACATACTCAGAAGCTTCTTCCCAGCTTGCTGATCATCTGCCTCATTCTTTCTCATTCACTCCTGCAACAGAACCACCCCCACTGCCCTGCCCCACAGACTTCCTCTGTGCTGCTATAGTACACCCTCTGCTTGCACTATACTGACACTGGCAGTCAATCTGTTACGTTTTGCTTGTTCCCCCACTAAACTGTTAAGTTCTATGATGTCAAAGATCAAGTTTATTTGGTTTTTTTATCTTTAACACCCAGCACAGAACTTGGCTCAAAGCAGGAGCTCAACAATATTTCTGAAATTCATGATTTCAATCACTTTTGCACATAAGTGAAACCAGGAATCCAAAGACTTCTCATTTTTGTTCCTAATAGTTAATGATGTTCATGCAAGTGTTCTAAACCCATTGCTATCTTATTACAAATTATCTGCCAGTGTTTCCTCCCCCTTCTATCCCCTAAGGGCTCTCATTTTTTGTTCAAAGGTAGACTATAATAAAATGCAAAG
Source organism: Lyroderma lyra (assembly GCA_004026885.1). Classification (NCBI taxonomy): domain Eukaryota; kingdom Metazoa; phylum Chordata; class Mammalia; order Chiroptera; family Megadermatidae; genus Lyroderma; species Lyroderma lyra. The sequence goes on from PVJL010001046.1 coordinate 236,737, forward strand.
TAAGACAATTTTGTATATGCATTTGTTATACACAATCTTGGAAAAGTTTTAATAATAATGAGTTCTGATAATGCAATTTATTGTAATGCAAATATAAAAAAAACCCACTAGGCTACATTTCATGAAGAGTACTATAGGTATTTTACAATTGTGTGAGATTGTCAAACACAGAGAACATTTATTAGCATGTCTAGCTAGTCCTGCTCAATAAATAAAAGTTGTTGTGCCAACCCAAAATACTCCCGTGTACTTCCAAATACCTAGTTGAAAACCACTGACATAAAAAGCTGATTTTTGGCTTTGTAATTTCTGTAACAGGCACTGCTTACAAGTCAAGTTCCAACCCACTCGCCAGCTTTCTATAGTCTGGTCCTACCCTTCTCTCTGTATTCTCCTCCTGACTCTCCCCACCTTTCCTGACACCATAGCAACATTCAACTGTTGGCAACCACATAGCATCCCTGCTGGCCACCCAATGGAATGTCACACAGTTACTTGTTCTGCTCCCTCTTTTGTTAACATCCTCACCCTCATTTGTTGGCTGATTCCTACTTATTGTTTTGAGATCAGCTGCATCAGGGCCCTGTTACATCTAACTTCAGGAGCCTCTGGTTTATTCTTAAAGTACCCTCCAAATATCTGACTTGGCCAGGTGTCCCTAACATCTGAACAAAACTCTGGAGCACCCATCACCATTGTAACTGATTATTAATAACCTTAGGGTAGTGTCCCGGCTCTTTCATTTTACTACCTGTGTGACCATGGGCAAGTTACTCTATTTGCCTTCGTTTCCTCACCTGCAAAATGGGAAATTACACCTTTTACAAGATTATTGTGAGGATTAAATGCACTAAGAAAGGCTTAACAGTGTCTAGAATATGGGAAGTGCTAAATAATACCTGTCATTAGAATTATTCTTTTTCATTGCTCTATCTTTTGAACTGCTTAGCAAATGGATGGCACATACATGGTAGGCATTTAAATTTGCTGATTGTTTATAATACTCAACCAATTGCATTAACCCTACCAGACCACTGTACCAATTTTTCAGTCATTTCCGAATCTGCCGCTAGACCGCTGGACCTAATTTTCGGTACTTTGCTGCGTACGTGAAAAACAGTGACTCCAAGTTCCATCTTATTCTAACCACTTGTTTGCATGGAACTAACATTTTTCTATATCATGTTGGTTTTTTCTCTTTAATGCTCAGGAGCCCAGGTATAGGGGACAGTTAGGTTCAGGGCCTCAGGTCTGGTAGGGTTAAAACAGGCTGTCTTTCACCAGACATGGTAGCAACTATGTCTCAGTTATATTTGTTTTTTTCACAGTAAGAAGAGAACAGTGCTGAACATGTACTGCTAATTTGGTGAATTTCTACCGAATCTTAATGCTCTTCAAAAGAGCCTATGTAAAGTGAAACACTTACCTTCTTCCTCTGTGGTGGGTTCTGGGGAGCAGTTGGGACTCCTTCACAAGCCCTTTCACCACCAGGTGACATGGATCCTCGAGAGAGGTCTTTCATAAAACCATGTTCATATCTGCTGGGAAACCCTTCTGCCGGGGAACAATACCCCCCATCCAAATGTAAAGGTTTCCTATCCCCTACTAGGGGAGACCCTCGATATAATCCATCAGCTCGAGGCATAGCGTTCAATGGAGAGTAGGCATACATTAAGTTAAACTCTGTCCGAAATGCCTGGTCCGAGCTTCTCATAAGGGTCTGATGTCCATCTCCACTCCGGCTTGGAAAGCCAGTCTCAGAGGTGGGCCCGATGGAGGGATGAGGAGCTAGGTCAGAATGACCTGAGTTGATCAAGGAAGGTCTGTCAGCACAGCTGTTAGTGTTGGAGTCAAGGTAGCCTACTTTTGTCAAGTCCAGGTCTTTTCGGTGACAAAGCTGAAAGAATAAAAATCAATGGAGACATGGGGTAAGGGAGAAAGAAAAAACTCAAAGGGTTGAAAAGAAGGAAGGAAAGAGGGGCATAGATGAACAGTAAAGATAAGAGGGATGGAAGTAGAACACAGAAAGCCATTAACATCTGTAAGAGCCTCATGGAGCAATACTATAGATAGGTCAGATCACTAAAGAATCCTTACCTTTCTCAAACTGCTTAAGTCTTTCTGCAGAATGCTGGGAAAATCAGAATTGAGAATTGGCCAAATGTGACAACTTTGTCTGCTTAGCCTTTTATCAGGTTTGCGGAGTCACCTGCACTACATTAAGGGGCTGGCAGTATAATTAGGGACGTTACCTGCGCCCCATGTATGAATGCTACAGAGATGAGATTGGTGTCTTAGATAACTAACTGGCTTCTGGTGTTAATCATTTCTAAATTAATATTGATAGAAGGTGGAAGGAGGGAAAAAGGTGAAAGAAAGCAAAGTAGATGAAAAGTATTTACGGTATTGGGTTCAGTAAAGGAGAATGGCATTAAAGACATAAACCAATCAGTTTTTCACTCACTTTTACTATGAAGTAAATATGTTTCTCATAAAACCTTCTGGCCATTCAATTACTCTTTATCTTCTAATGTATGTCAACATACCACAAGACCATCACTGCAGAGTATGTGAAATGCTGAAACGTACCCAAACCAAACTCAATCAATCTGGTTACCATTTCCTCCTAACACCACGATTTTCCACCACTAGGTCAAATAGAAAGAATGGTTCCAGAAACCCAGATACTACACCATGTAGGCCTCCAAATTATGCTATCTTAGAATCTTTAGCAGCTGAGGAGCGAGCTCTTTATTTTCCTTATAACATAGGGCAAAAACACCCAGAAAACCTCAGACACTACAATATAACCATTCTCAGTTTAATCTGGTCAACTGTCACTGAATTTAATACTAATGTTGCATTAGAAGGAGATGGGGTCAAAAGACGACAAGACAACTCCTACCAACTTTTGATTCAACTTTTCTTATTTAACAAACACATTATTTGTTAGACTTTCTTGAACAAGCCTACCACATCTTCAGCCTCCTTTAAACTTTATTTCTAGAAGGTTATGAGACTGTAATTTCTAAAAGGTTATGAGACTGTAACTTCTCTTCAGGAGAAAAAGGCTCCATGTGGATTCATGGATTTAATTACTATACTTGTCCGAATCTTCTAATAGTTAAGAAATGCTAGCACTAAAATCTGAATTTAGCATCTCTGCAGCAGTGGAGTTTCTGAGCAAAGCACTCAACTGATATCCCAAGAGACACTATTTGTAAGGCAACCGTATCCCAACCACTGCAGAACAGAGGCCTGTGTCATAGAAACCACAGGCTGACAGTTTCCTTGTGTACACAGGAAGGAGCTATAAAGAAAATGTACAGATGTCACCCTAAAAAGTCTATCAATAAAAATGAATAAAAAAAAAAAAAAAAGAAAGAAAGAAAAGAAAATGCCGAAAGCTGAGAGGCATAACTATCGAGTCCTAAAGAAGCTCAATCTATCAACCAAAGTCCCGAACATCCAGTTATACACAGCTCTCAGATGAACTCGGAAACAAGGCATAAATCACTGCCTGACGTTTCCAGTATCAGCTGCTCCTTTCTCAGCCCAAGATAATAAATATCAAAAGACGACAAGACAACTCCTACCAACTTTTGATTCAACTTTTCTTATTTAACAAACACATTATTTGTTAGACTTTCTTGAACAAGCCTAGCACATCTTCAGCCTCCTTTAAACTTTATTTCTAGATTCTTTTAAAATAACTATTTAGCCACTCCCTCCCCCAAATAACTTAAAAAGCAAACCCCACCACACACACACACACACACACACACACACACACACAGCTCCTTCATTTTCCTCCACCTATATTGAGAGTTCTGCGTAATCACAATCCACATGGGAAGATTTAATTTAATTTATAGCAACCGACTGGCCACATTCCAGTCCATCACCTGATTCACTTGGATACCTCAACCCTTCCCATACTCATACTCATGAACACTCACTCTCACCCTCCAAGTGTGATTGAGATGGTATGATAACTACCTCGGGTGACAGGGACTCGGGCCTATTCGCAGGGTAACTCTCAGGGGAGGATATGTTCTAGAGGAGGGAAAAGCATCTTGTTATTCATCTATTTGAAGTTAAGAAGCAAAACAAAACAAAAAGTAAAGTAAAAACAAGCATAGATGGTTAACCACAACTTTTTTTGGGGGGAGGGCCATGGGAGGGATAAGAATGCACAGGGGAAATGTTTAACTGCAGAATTTACTTCAATGGACAGAATGGCTTGTTAAAATGCTTCCTGATGTCTTTGAAAGCATTTAAGAATAAATCAGTTATAATATTTCATGCTGTAAGTAAACATTTCAAGCAGATATCAGGGAAAAAGATAGGTGAAATTTTACACTTTTATAATTGACCCTTGAACACCACTGATTTGAAATGTGTGGGTCCACTTATATGTAGATTGCTATCAATAATAAGTATAGTACTTTAAACGTACTTTCTCTTCCTTGTGATTGTCTTAATAACATTTTCTTTTCTCTAGCTTTATTGTAATACAGTATACAATACATAAATCATGCAAAACATTTATTAATCAAATGTTCATGTTACTGCGAAGATTTCTGGTCAACAGCAGGCTATGAGTACTTAAGTTTTTAAAGAGTTAAAAGTTATACATGAATTTTCAAATGAGTGGGATTTAGTACTCCTAACCCCTGCATTGTTCAAGGGTCAACTGTGTATTTCTTTCTAGGTTAGATGAAAGTTTAACGAATACCTATAGTATTTGTTAAAGATGGGGACCCTGCCACTTACTCCTCCTTAAATGAATCTTTTTCTTTTACCCCATACCCACTTCTGAACGTCACATTTCCTCATTCTCCTATGAAATTCAGGCCTGCCTCTTTATCCATGGAAACTGATTAGCATGCTGGGTGCTCACAGGGCTAGAGATGGCCACTTCCTCTGAAATGACAGTTATAGAAGATAAGACTGATGGAGTCTCTAGCTTATGGGATAACCTAATTGGACCCGAGAACCCCTACAAACATTCTCTGATGTTAAAATCCATTGTACTTCTGGCAACAGAGGGAAAAAAGAAAAGGAAATGTGTACACTTCTAGTCTTTGCATCCTAATTTAAACAGGTTTACCCTTATCAGGGCTTTCACCTGAGGCATCACTCCCATATCAAACAGAAAGTGGGCAGTGAAGTCTAATGGGAAGATCTGAAGGGTAAAAAGTGGAGAGAATGATGGGTAGTTATGACAAAGATTCAGGGAGCTGGGGTAAGGTGGTGGTGGTGTGGAGAGGAAACGAGGTCATACAGCAGAGCCAGGTTATTGGCTGTTAATCTGATTTAGCAGGATGGGTAGTGTGTGTGAAATGGGTAGTGGGGTATGGATTTCAAGGCAGGAAGAGAAGAGTTATTCTGGTAGAAAGTTCCAATGCAACTTTCACTACCTTTTCTTGATGTTTACCCCTCCTTATAATATTCTCTTCCACTACATGTCTCATCAACTTCTTCCCTTAGCACTGGAGAGATTTCCCACTTTCCTCCTGGAATTTGTTTTATTTTTCCTTTCAAAAATATTCTTCCCCTAACCAAGCTGATCTTTATTTATGACACCTTTTGGATTATTTCTGTGTCACACAGTCTTGAATGGAAATAAGACTCCGTACCTTTCTGTACTAGAAAATAGGAAAGAGTGTGGCAATTAAAAGTGATAAGGATGGTCAAGATGGTGAAGTTTTTTTTTTTTTTTTGTTAGAAAGGCTAAATTTCCTCAGTTAAATCATGAAATTAAAGTAGTAGAAACATGCATTAAACTTTTTGAAGAGATGGGCTATTTAATATTTTCTTTTCTTCCTGGTATTCTAACATTATGCTTAGACTATACATCACTAAAACGATCTTTAACTGAAACTGAACCAAACCAAACCATTTTACAGTGTTTCATAATTATTAAAAGTGCTACATGAGATAGGAAATGTAGTGAGTGCTAACTAAACAAGGCTGTTTGGGAAGGCAACGTACATTCCAATTTCCGTAATTTCACATTTAAGAAAAACTGCAAAGACTAAATGTGAAACCCTATTCCTATAATATACTGCTCACCAGGAAGAATGTCCTCTCATGAAATTTTTACTTACCCAACTAGTTGCTAACTGAAAACTCAACAGTACTCCTAACGACCAAACCACACCAGGTAAACTTAGTAAGGCCTGAATCAGCTGCTTTACTTTCTGGCCACTGGGAATTTGGTAAAAAGTAACTTCTCTAGAAATCAAATGTAACTAGGGAATTTTTATCTCCCAGAAAGAGGTTTGCTCCAAAAGTCAGTTAACATGGTCTAATTCAGGTACAGAGCACAGCTGCCTCCTGCTTTCAAGGCTGCTCACTACCTGTTCCTGAGTTAGCTGTTTAAAAGTCCAGGTGTGTTTAATCCCCATGCTCTGAAAAAACCTGAACAGGGAGGATGGCATTGGTTAGAACATTCATTCACCTTTGTGAGAAAATGTATCTGGAGAAGTGCACGCTAGGGGCACAGCTGAGCGTGTTTACTGATCAGAACAATTGTTTCTGAGAAGGAAAAAACAGTGTCTGTTTAATGTAATGATAAATCAAAGCAACATGCAATAGACGAAAATTTTAATACACATGGAATCTACTCAGCAAATGCATCACCCAAACTAGAATACTAATGTGACTCAGAATTAACTTTCTGAAACAGCTGAGACACACATTAGTCCAGAGAGTGAGTGTAAGCAATGTGTCTTCATAAATGCATACATACTGCTAGCCTTTTTCTGCTCATTCCTAACACATTATAACAAGACAAAGTAACCAGGAGCAGGAAAAAAAACCCTCATTTGCTATAAACCACTTTGCAATGCTTTCTAAATCTCTGTTCACAGAGGTCACAATGAGAATACAAAACAACAGGTAAAGACCTATTTAAAGGCCTAGAAACCGAGATGCCATCAGTATACTTTCAGGCTGGTGTCATTAATGATTTCTAGGCAGCTAGAGGCCTATTTTAACCAAAGTACAGAGTAAAGATAAAGATGGAGATCTAGCAAGCTTACTACCTAAAGTTAAGGAGACTGATAAACTGCACGCAAAGCAAATTAATGTCATTTATGGCAGTATTATTCCTATTCTGGGAAGCACAGGGACTGCCATGAGAGACTACCAGGTAATAAATAGTTCACACTAACCCTGAGGTTTCCAATTCTTTTGTTGAAGAGCAAGGAACATGCTATAAAGAGCATTTGAAATGATATTATATTTGCAATAAGGAGGTGTAAATGATGACTTCATATTCAGCACTCCCAATAATCAAACCCAAATCACCTCAAACTGCAGAGGAGTATTGCAGCGACTAGCAGTAGTAAGAGATGTGATTGGTGAGAACATGAGGCTGTATCCATTTCGACATTCCTCTTCCTGGTGAGATGGGCCAGGTGTGGTCAGCTGGGGGCTCTTTGAGCCTGGATTGGGAGGGGGTGGTGTGACTGGAGAAAGAGGCCGCAGTAACTTGGTGACATTCTGCTCCATCAGATATCGAGACTTCCATTTCTTTAATGGGCTCAACAAATCTGTGAAATACAAACCTTTGATGAAAGAAGGCTCTGTAGTAAAGCCATTCATCTCTAGCACCACAATGGCTCTTTCCTTTTTTTTTTTGCTTTTCGGTATGTAGGTAGCTCCCTGACTGGGAATCGAACCCAGGCCGCAGCGCTGACAGCGCCATTGCTGAAGCCTTAAGCCACTACACCATCAGGGAACTCCCCACAATGGCTCTTAACTCCTCTTTTGCCTTTCCCCATTACTATCTCCTGCAATCAAACCAAAACCCAAAGAAAACTCTTTACCACATGAAGTAACTTTCTAAACTATTTCCCAGAGAATTGCCAGACGAATCCGATGCTTCTGACGGATCCCTGGAGCTAATTACTCTCTTCTTGTGGGAAATATAAATTAATTTTTTCACACTGAGTTTCTGGAAATCCATCTGTGTCACTCTGTTGAAATCACCCTTTGCTTAATTGACATGTTGCCAGCTCAAGCTTCTTAGGTGTTAACTATGTACTTCTTTTATCTTCTCTATTTCTGCCATTTTTCAGCAGCTTTCTATTACGTTCCGCTTTAGTATGAGCTACACATGATCACCTGATCCACATTTAGTCCCTAGTTTTAGAGTGCTTCAAGGTGTGAAATGATGTCTTCAAAAATCCCAACTATTTTCAGATCTAGGCTGATACTTTTTTTCAGTTTTTATTTCAATGTCCTACTTTCTGCAATTCCTAGGTCCACTTAAAAAGGAAGTTACTACTAAGTGACCACTTAGGCCAATGTACTTATCTCACTTTCTCAGAATAAAAATCTACTTTTATTCATTTATAACACTTAAAAAATACTTATTTACTTAATACCTACTACATGAAAACCACTGAGCTAAGGTTATGTGGGGGTAAATGGTCATCATATAGTCTACTTAAAGGAGCTTACAAATTTTTAAGAAAAAAAACACGTATGACGTGTTTAACATTAACTTTAAGAATCTCAATGAGGTAATCATACTGCTGTTAGTAAAAAATAATCACGCTTTTAAGTGCTTATTACATATCAAGTACTACACTATGAGCTTTACTTAACAACTAACTGTAAGTCCAGCACTATTATTATTATTATTCCCATTTTATTTGGTGTGTTTGGTTTTTTTTTTTTGGTATGTGGGTAGTTCCTTGGGTGGGAAACAAACCCAGGCTGCAGCGTTGACAGCGCCGAAGCCTTAAACCACTACACCACCAGGGAACTCCCATCATTCCCATTTTAAAGATGAGGAATTTGATGTGTAGAGAGATAATGACTAAGTAATCTGGTTCCCATCTATATTCTTAATCTCTAGATTAAATTATATCCCCAAGGATTAGAGGAAGGAGTAACATTTATCCCAGGCCTCTGAGGAAATGTTTTGTGGCAGTAGGTCATGATGTGAGCTATGTACACCTCAAGATTATTCTGGCAGCAATGATTAGGATGTGATTAGACACTGGGAAACTATTTGTAGTTAATGGAGTAATTAACAGAAGGAACTATGAGGCACTGAACTAGAGAAGATGTTGAAACAGAGAGGGAAGAATAAATGCAAAAAATACTAGAGATGCATATTTTTCCCTTCTGATATCTGAGAATTTATTTTCCTTGAAAGTATATTCGTATTTCCCTTTTGTTTCAGATACTAAGTTTTCTTTTTCATTTTTCTTTTCTCCTTTTGAAAAGTGCCTAGGGGCGTGCGCGCGCGCACACACACACACACACACACACACACACACACACACGACATGTGATTTATGACTTATATTTAGAATACTTTTTCTATATTTCAGGAGACTGAAACTCTCCAACCCCTAAACCAACTTACAGATCATTTAATTAAATATATATTTACTGAGTACTTATTATGCTATCACATTCAACAAAATGGCCCTGATGTTTGCTCTTAGGAAATTTATGGACAAGTGATCATTTGCCTACTGTTTTCTATTAACAGCATTGAATTTATGAAAAATTTTTTCAAGTTTCACTTTTCTTTTTTTGCCATACATAGTGTTCAAATTTTATTTTTATTTATTTATTTACATTTTTGGGTATGTGGGTAGTTCCCTGGCTGGGAATTGAACCCAGGCCCCAGCGCCAAAGCCTTAAGCCACTACACCACCAGGGAACTCCCCCCACCCCCTTCTTTTTGCATTCAAATTTTATATGGTTAAAACTATAAAACTATCTTTTATAGTTTTTACCTTTAATCAAATATGTCCTAAGATTATATAAACAAACACTTGCATATTTAAACATACAACTTGAAATCAATACCCCAAATTAATGCACTGCTAGTATCCTGGTATATTTTCATCTAGATCATTTTCTTATCATGGCCTTCTTAATGCTTGTCTAAATCACACTGCTCATTAACCTACTACTTTCACTCAGAAATACATGGTAAATCTTTCGATGACAATAAATAGAAATTTACAATTAAGTTTTTAATGGCTGTCTGACATTCATATTATCAAAATTTAACCAAGTTATTATTTTTTTTTGCTATTATAAATATGCCTCAATGAATAATAATCTTGCTCTTAACATATTTCTGCACTTGTTTATTTTTTTAGGACAAATATCTAGATGTAGAATTGTTAAAGAGTATTTCCATAGGCTCACTAGCTTTATATTTATTCTTGTGTAAAATGTTGGCTCACGTCCTTTAGCCTGCATTCTACAGAAGTTGTGACAAACAAAAAAAAAAACAACAAAAAATCCCCACATTAAGTGTATCTTATTTATCATTAAATTCATTTACTGTGCTATTACTCCCCCTACTCCATTTGGCCTGCTAATAAATTATATGAATGGATTTTCAAATACTGAACCACTTTTAAGTTCCCAGGAGAAATTTTGTTTATTCATAATATACTACTCTTTTAATATTCTTATAGATTCAAAACTCATATCACTAAAATACAATTCAAAAGTAGTTTCCTGTAGCCAGGGAACTACCCCCTCCATTGAAAAGTAGTTTCATGCTTTCTTTCTTTCTTTTAAATTATCTTAGTTTCATGCTTTCTAAGGGGGATAAGCTAGTTTGATAAAATGAAACAAGAGTAAATATTTTATTTATTTTAATTAATTAATTAATTTAAACATTAGGATCACCCAAGGAGCTTTATTTTATTTTTATTTATTTTTTATGTGGGTAGTTCCCTGGCTGGGAATCGAACTCAGGCCGCAGCATTGAGAGCACTGAAGCCCAGCCACTATACCACCAGGGAACTCCTGAGAGTAAATATTTTAATGATGCTGTATAGCATTTCATCAAAAGTATATACACACAGCAGATAAATTCTATCATTTCTTTATCAAATGAAATCCGAGTTGTTTTAATCCTATATATTTTTGCAGTTATTAATAATTCTATGACTAATAATTTGTACAAAAATTTTGGCCCGTTATCTATTTACGTAGAACAAATATCTAGAAGAACAGGTTAAGGAGCATGAATTTTTTTTTTTAATGGCTATGCTAAATCTTACTAAACTGCTAGTAGGGAAAATATTCTCTTGTCATTTTTATTGCAAATCCTTTCTCCCAATGTATTTGTCCTCTGTCAATTCAGAGACTATATAGACAGAGGCACGCTGCTTATCCATGTTTGATTAAAAAAAAAACAACATGCCTAGAATTTGATTTGGCGAATATTTCTTTTTAAACCCCTAAACAAGTACAAATTCCAGAATAATTTACCCTATCTTTCATACACACACACACACACACACACACACACGTATGTATATGTGTGTGTGTGTGTGTGTGTGTGTATGGCCTGTTTCCAATTATTCTGTTTCAGTCTGGCAGAAGTAATGCTGAACCCTGTATGTGAATGTCTCGCAAGAGACAGACAGAAATTTGAACATTTCACCAAAAACGTCACCTAAAGTATGCTCAAGAGTGATACTGTTATGTTACAGCATGATTATGGTTTTGTAATAAAACATTTGATAGAAAGTGACAGCTTATAAAAAAAGGGGCCTATATGAGGGCTGTCTGAAAAAAAATCCAGCCATAAATGCCTCTACTTTTCATATTATGTGGCTGGATACTTTTCAGATAACTCTTGTACAACCATTCTTGGACCAGCCCTGTACTAATTTAATCACTAGCTTCCAGCTTCACATTAGAAGCTACTTTTATACTTCTAGGAAAAGTATGTCTCATCATTATTCTTTTTTCAATTTTTTCTTGGTTATTTTCTTTTTTTTTTTTTAAGATAAACCTCAACATAATTTAATTCCAAAACCAAGCTTGTTTGATGAGGACGATATGAAGTTAGAGAGTGAGAGATCTATTGACTGACTATATTTACTCTATTAATGAGTATAAAATTTCCTTTCATTTCCTCAAGACTTTAAAAATAATTTTCAGTAATGGTTATTCCACATGTTCCAGTAACGATTTCTAGGCACTTTCTTAGTTTTGTTAAGTTGGGGAATAAAAAACTTTTCTTAATTAGTATGTAAATGTGAATAATTTTTACATAATGTACCTTCTATCCAGAAGTTTTACTAAACTCTTATTAATTCTATGCTTTTCGGTAGATTATTTAGGCTCTCCTAGGTATATGTATCTACATCATTTAAAAATAATGAACATTACACCCTCCCCTAGCTGAATAGCAATATCTTTCATTTCTATACAACTTTAGTTTTTAGGAACTTAGAATCTTTAATGTATTATAGTTATCTAATTAATTTCTATAAATGTTCAACTAGAAAGAGTATTCTGTGCAAAATAATGACAAAAATATTTCAGGTTTGTTGGAGTCTTTCTATACCAAACTGTCTCCCTTTCTTGATTAACTTTTCCTTGGTCTTTCTAAAGGGAAAAAACCCAACAAAACAAAAGTAAACCAACAAATAAAAATAATTCCTTGGGATTTACACTTTTAGCAATATAGTAAGTCACCCATTTGACTACTGTTTGGTTTTAAATATTTTTCTTTTGTGTATGTTGCTCCTTAAGAGCAAGGTGTGTACTTTGCATGTTCCTCACAAGTTCAGTAAAGGCTGGTGATTAACAGTCCTAATTCCCTTCCAAACAAGGCATGTAGTAACGAAGGCGCTCTCCTTAAGAGTCTTTGCTGTTCAAGACTACCACACAACCTCCCTTTCCCAACCTCAAATATGTACACACACACACACTACAAATGTGCATGTGTGTGTATACTAGGTAGAAGATTTCAGTTAAGTTACATTCTCACCATACTGTAAAAGACATCAATAAATTGATACTATGCATGAAAATCTGGTACCAGCATTTCTTACACATTTCGTACCGCTCACGTGTTTTCTCGTGTTTCGCGCGCCATCTGTTAAGGACCGCTCACGAGTTTTCTCGTTTTTCATGCACCTAAAGTGAATTATGATCTGTAGTTATGCGGTCCCTGGTCTATGTCTTAGAGATTTCTATGCGGTACGCAATGTGTTAATCTGGTTTGAGTAAATCTCTCTAATCTTAGTTGAAGAAGAGAATAAAATATTTTAAACACACTGTATCATTTATCTTCCAGATGTTCCAAACTGGGATTTTATTATCCTGAGGTTACACGTGACAATTTATACGGTATAATCCAATCTAGAGACAGAAGAATGCGCTAAGTAAATAATTTAAAAAACACATTTTTAGTAGCCTATTTTTTATTCAAATACATTATACAAAATTTTAATATATAGCAGATATTAGCAGACAAATCTAATTATTTACTTCAAGTTCATATTTACTAGGCAGTTCAATGAATAGAAACAATGAAGTGGTTTTAATGAAAATCTGAAATATTATGTCAACTATAGCCTTACATGACTTTTAGCATCTAATTTATTTTGGCATTTTGTTTTGATGACATAATATCTGCAAAATTTAGAGGTAAACTTATGGAAATCACAGAGAACTTTTCAACGAAATTGATATTGGCAGGGGAAACTTTGGTAAAAAGACTGTCCCAAAATAAGGTGGCATCACAAGTGTTTTCAACTGCAATTCAATTAAAGCCCCTGCAAGAGTCACTGTGAAAACTAGTAGATCAGAGATTCAAGGCTGCGTCTTCTTAAAAAAGAAGCCCCTTTGAAAGTAACCAATGCATAATAATTTCTCGTTTACTTTAATTTATCCCCTGACCCTTGAAATCACGCCACACCCAACTCAATCCCCTACAATTCTGATACATTCGATAGTGTCTCATCTCTATCTTTTTGCTTACTTTCCCTCTTATAAATATTATATAAAGACTTCCTAAACTTACTACTACTTTAAATTTATCTAACCTTTTAATAACCATTTCTGCTGTTATTTGTACAATGTCTAGCTCCTCCTCTGTCGTCCTGGGCAAACTGATCCCTGACTTGAGATCACTCTCTTCCTCTGTAAAGACAGATGTAAAGTAACTATTTAGAGAGCAATACTATTTCCTTCTTGTATCAGACTTTTTAAGTACTCATACTGAAATTTTTTTATGTGAACCTGAAATAATCATTGCTCATATATTCAGAAAGGTTTGAGACTCATACCTGCATTGTCTTTGTAGATACTAGAAGAGTTACTATTCTCATTACTTTGGTATAGGTGCTGAGTTCTCGTCTCTTGGGGTACAGATGATGTTTGAGTCATCCCTTCTTCCAAGGCTTGTTTTATCCAGCGCTATAATGGAAAAAGAACCAGGGAATTATTAATAATCATTTAAAACTATTTAGTATACCTATTATAAATGCATTAATGATGTCATTACATATCAACTGCTGAGAGATGCAATCCAACACTCATTCAGTTCCACAGTTAAGTATTTTTTGTCTTGCGTTTCAGCATATTAGAATATTGACCCATCAATTCCTGCTACTGGGCAAAATTGAGAAAACCTAGATTACACATAATCGAGAATCATCAAAAAACCAAATCCAATAAAAATATTTACTACTCAACTTTTCATACTGTTTAGAATAGGGTATATGGGAAGAAATAAGGAAGAAATCTTAGCATTTATTTATGAAAGACTGATCATAGAGATAAAACTAGTACATAAAATCAGTACCTACAAGAAAGATAAAAGATCTCTTAAGAGTTGCCGGCCCTGTACTAGACACATCTGAGGAAGTAACAAAGACTCACAGAAGGTGTGAATGAGAACAATCAGCTTCACTACAAGGTACCAAAATACTTCTATAAGGTCTACTCTCAGATGGAATATCCTATGAGTTTTTTCTCCCTATCAAGCAGTTTAGTTAAATTGTGCAAAAATAACATAAATCACTAGAATAAATGACCTGCAGAAATAAAAAAGGGGAAAAAGTAAAACAGAACTCTAATCAGTTAACATTTTTTGTAGTGAATATTGGAATCTAAATGATGAGAAGTAGAAGTAAATTTAGGTCAGAAAATAAGCCTGCAAAGATTAGGATAGTAAGATTATGCATCCTGTGGAAGAGAGAAAATTTCTTACCTGTAATTGTGTTCTCTTAAGATACACAGTTGTAGGTTGCTCACCACTCTGTGGCTCTCCTGCCCTGACATAAGACAGATCGAATTTTGATAAACATCAATTTCTGAGCCAGACCCTCCCCCAAATAGGAAGAGCAAAGGTGATTATAATATTACACCTTTAGAGAACAAGTATTACAGGTAAGTAAATATTCTCTTCACCAAAGAGAGCAATTCTAATAGATTTACCCTCTTAGAAAATTAGGAAATAATTATTTCTTAGGAAATAATGTGAAGAAAATTTCACCAAGAAAAATTTTACGTCTTGTGAAAGGCATTGTGGTCTGCCAAATGAAAACAGAAATAAAGTTGTAAACATGAAGGGGTAAGAGTGAATAAGTGAACATAAAAAAGAAATCTCAAATAGTCAAATGAATCACAATATTGCAGGATATGACTAAGTCTCTGAAAAGTCAAAATAAGACCAAGAATGAACTCTCTTACACACAGAATGTTGATGTAAAGATGAACTGTCAGAATCGTATCTCCTTAAGACTTAGAAGAGACCTTAGAGGTCACCTTGTTCAAAGCACTCATTGTATAGATGAGGAAATTTAGGCCCAGGAGAATATGAATAAAAAGTCCTTTGTTACAGATAAGTTTAGTCTAAATTTTTCTTTTCAGAGCAGATTACAGAACTCTCTTGGGGTTACTGTGTTTTCCTCCAAGAGGAGTTAATGTCTTATATTTCCTTGTCAAGTAGATGCACCCATAAAAGAATTCACATTCTGGATCTGATGACTACAAAAAGGGAAAATAAAACCAGGACACAAACATTCTGAGGAACAAGACGATGCTATGGTTAAATTTAAGGTCAAAACACAAACACGATCCAACCCACTCCTCCTGGACCTACTGTATGTCTAAAAAAAGGAATGTGAAATTTTTGTGTGTCTAACAAGTTCTAATCACTCCTATAGATGATAAATTAAGTTTAGAAACCCCCATCTTTGAGTTCTAGCTACAGTTATTAAGGTCAAAAACCTATTTCTTTCTTCTTTGAAACTCAGTATTAAGAGCTCTTTAAGAAGCTTAGAGATGGGCAAGAGAAAATGTTTTAAAGGGTAAAGGGGTAAAGAGCAAGGAAGTAATGTAGGTTTTGAGTCCAAAGATCTGGGTTGAAACTTGGCTGTGCCTTTTACTTGCTGCCTAACTTCAGGCAAGTAACTGAATTCTTCTGAGCCTAAGCTTCTGATATGTAAATTGAGGCCAATAATCCCTATTTCACAGGGTTGTCATCACATAGGCTAAGCAAGATAATGTATGTGAAAACAACTTGTAGCACTGAACTGGGCACACATGTTGAGTGAGCACTTGCTCAGCCGAATTTTAATGTGATGTATAGAGATACGGAGATTAAGAACCCTCCAGGGCATACAATGAAATATGAATGCAAAGCACTGTGTTTCATTCTCAGTCAGGATAGTTTTTTAAGAAATCTGGAAGACCAAACGCCCCACACATATTATGCCTACAAGGTAAGTTCAGAGAAGATTTGGAGAGAACAAAGAGGCACATTACTGAAAGAATTCTTAGCCACTTACAAATGCCTCCATTCTAAAATAAGAATTAAAGCAAGCCTCAACAAAAGACATACACACCATAATATGCTTTTTAAAAATTATGATTCAATTTATGTTAGAAACTCCAAGGACATCATTTAAATGTTCTGTCAAATGCGCTAAGAATCTGGGTACAAAAATACATATGCAACTTTACACTGTATTTAACTTACGCTTTTACCTCCTTTAACTAGATATGAAACAGTAGGCCTATTAAGAACAAACGCTGTTCTAACTAATCCTACGGAGGATGGTTTTTCTCATGTTTTATTTTCTCTAAATGATCTTCAGAAATTTATTACAATTTTGTTTAATCATGGAAATCTTAGGTCCTACACTAGATGAATACTTTCTAATCAATCTACAAATAAGTCTCTTCAATCTAGCCCAACCCAGGATAAAGCTGAGTTCAATTTCTAGATAAAAGACCCAATTTCAATTTCATTAGCTTTTCCCTACAAAAAGCTACATTCTGGTTTTGTAATATAATCATGATATGTTAACAGAAAATCTTAAAGCTGTGATTTAAAAGGAAACATGACAAAATTTAAGTAAGGTAATTTTGTTATGATAATGCACATAGCCTGAACTCCTCCTGAAGACTGGTATGATACATATAGATGAAAGTGCTGAGGAAAGGGCTTAGTCTTAAAAACAAGACTAAGGATGTTCTGACATGTTTGGAGACTAACATGAACATGAGTTAAATGGGATTTCTATCCGGTGCCAGTGGAGATACAAAGATGAGCTATAGGGAAAGTTTTAAACCATAACCAGCTAAAAAAAGAGCTCTAAGAAATGATTTTTCTATCAGTTTTGAAGTCACTTTCGCACACGTTTTTGGTTTTTATAGGACCCTGCTAGTTGGAGAAGCAAGATCATAACCAGCATCAGAATGATCAAGAGACTGTTTTAGGAGGTCAGTCAATACTATTTACAATTCAGACTTCACTATTAACCTGTACTAAATAATTGCCTACTCTTTGTAAAAGACAAAAATAGAGGAGATTCTACTAGTTGGCTTGATGTTTCAACTGTTAACTTCCTTAGGAGTCTAGTAGTATGTCCAGCCAAAGACAGAACAAAAGAAAACAGTTTCCCATGTATATATACATATGGTCATCTCTTGACTCGCTCCTCCAAACTAAAGACCATATTAACACCTTCTCGAACTGTTCACTATCACTCTGAAAAATGTAGTTAAGAGTTTGAGCTGTTACTTTTCATAAGGGACTGAGCTAATGTAATAGGAAGGTTAGTTTTGCATGTTATACTAGAGTTAATACAATTCTCTAATTATTATAAAATATGCTTAACCATCATGCTCACTAAATGGCAAACGTTTTTTCCCCTTTCTCAGATAATCTCTAAGATCCAAGATAAATGTCTTGGTTTAAGAAGGTATCCCCAGAGACCCAACCTTCCTTTACTACCTAAGCAAATTTCTAGTCTATTTCTTTCTTAGGAAAGTTTTCATTGTTTTTACTTGACACCTGAAAGTTATTTATGTTACTGCATTATCTATAAACCCTTTAGGCAAAGATCTCATGGTTAAATTTCTCTATAGGAGTTCTTTTACTTGGGAATTTTCCCCAAGTAAACCAACAAGTGATTCAAATATTTAGGTAAGATGTGCGATTACGAAAGACTTTCTTCAGTATATGGGGCTCATTCAGTGATAGGGCCCTTCTGTTGTGCAGATCCCTACTGCCCTCCCCTCCATATCCCACACCACTCTGGCTCATCTTTCCTTCCCCCCTCCCCCCAAGAAATAATTTCTGCTCTTTGGGGAAAGAGAAAAGCTTTAAGTTTGGAGGAGTCAGGGAAGACCTGCCTGGAGTTGGAGACTTCATCACATCAAATAATCTACATGCAGCATCCTCATGTACATGATGCCAGTGGAGGAGGGCAATGGCAGACACTGAGGAAGGCAGCCTGAATCCAGATCTGAGGATAAGAGAAAAGGGTGTTCCAGGGAACAGACTCTACCTCAAAGGAAGACCAAATGGTGTCCTATACTTCTAGAAACACAAAACGACATTAAAATCTGAGGGAGTACTCTATTCCTGAGAGTCACCTTTGGAAAATATTCAGGGCTTCTGGGAATTAAGAAAGAGCATTCCAAAAACAACCATCAAACACTACTGCCACTAGATCGAAAAACAGTATGTAACTAGAAAGAGAGACAGAGAGAAAGAGAGAGAGAATGAACTTCATAGCAGGTTTCATAGGGGATAAACAGTCCAACTTGTCATTTCATCAAGGAATAGGAATTATGCCAATTGTAATAGGACTTCCTCTACTTGCATTAAAATGATAAGAGTGATTGAATTAATTTAAAACACAATTCGATAATTTTAAACTTATGCAACAGTGCTCTAGAGTACTTGGGGCTCAAGCTCACTCAATGATCACAAATGGACATGTTAACCAATACCACCAGAGTACACACAAAACATCCCTCCCTACCCAGGCATCAAATGCTGTGCGCTCTCAACTCAGTAACCTCAAGGGTTTTCAGAAAAGACAACAGTGAATATTCACAAATTGAGCACCAAAAATACAATATACATCCTACTTTAGTCCCACTGACTCTTGATGCATCAGTATTCATGGTTGAACAACTAAGTTATAATAAACTTACATGGGCAGAGAGTAGCTATCTAAAGAATGTTAGCTATGTCATGATTACAGACATCCTAGGTTAAAAATAAACACAGACATACCTTTTTACAGGAGCTGAATGTGCCATCAGGCAGAAGGGGCCTTCGACGCCTCTCAGGGATAAAGGGTGAGCCAAAGCGAATGTAGTGTTTGGGAGTGGTGCAAATTAACGGGGAATGGATAAGACCAGGTAACATGTTCAGGGTTGTTGCCAGTACAGTTGGGTCCGTGGTGATACGTAAAGGGCACTCAACAGGGCATTCTTGCTTCTCTGCTTTGTCATTCAACCATTCTGTAACTAGATACTAAGGTAAAAAAGAGATCATTAGTAGATGCTGCAAATGTAAACGCCAGAGGCAGCAAAGCAGCCCACAAAGACAAACCTCATCTAGA
The DNA here is from genome assembly GCA_004026885.1 of Lyroderma lyra. Taxonomy (NCBI): domain Eukaryota; kingdom Metazoa; phylum Chordata; class Mammalia; order Chiroptera; family Megadermatidae; genus Lyroderma; species Lyroderma lyra. The sequence goes on from PVJL010001046.1 coordinate 256,407, forward strand.
AACTAGGACAAAGGTAGATACATTCAGAATGCAAGGATGTCTTCCTTTACCCTCTTTGTGACCACTGGGGAGAATAATTCCATGTATTAGCAATTTAGCTCTGCCTAAAAATTATGGGAACAAAAGCAAAGCAGTAGGATTGCTGCAGCCCCCTGCTTCAAAGCATTTTATCTAAAAATTTCAATTTAATAATACTTAAGAGTATATGTCTTTTTCTGAGGAATTACAGGTCCCCTTACGTTACTAAGACATAGCCATTGTCAGACTAGACTTACGAAGATGTATTCGTGACTCACCTTTTTGGTTTTGGGGTATTTAGATGCAGCACGGTTGACATGGGATCCAGCAACTGACACCACTGTTGGGTCAGATCCTGTTAATTGCCTGTTTTCTCCTGAACTGTCTATACTTGCAGCTTCAGTAGGAGTTACTGAACTGTTATTTCCTCCCTCTTCCAAGGCAGCTTGGGACAACTCTGCCTGCTGTGCAATGGCCTGCTTCTGACGCTTTAGTCTTTGGGCTGAACTGGTCCGGTACCGAGAAATTCGACTCTTCGGTCGGGGCCTAGAAGGCTTTGCTGGAGGTGGTTTAGGGACTGGTTTTTCTGCAGCAGTATCCTGTAATAGCAGGATAAAATGCTTAACAGAAATTTCTTATCAGCAAACAAACATTCTATCCATTTTCCCATTCACTTTATGCATTCTGAATGTTTACTGGTGAAAAGAGTATTTAGAAACGCATCCAAAGTAATCTGTACACAAATTTATACATTTAAATTAGCTAAAGAACCTGTATGTAGATGTCTTAATTATTTCTTTTTCTGTTAAGTATTTATAAACTAGGTCAAAATTCAGCTCAAGGTAGCCACTTAATTTTAGGGTTCTTAGCAAAGAAGATAATTTGTCCTTTGGTTTCTTTCCCAGATAGTGAGGTTTTTAGCTTAAGGCTAGAATTCATGGCTAGGGAAGGGAAAGATCAGTTTATCCTCAGAATCCTATGAAAGGTCAGGTGCATAACTGCTAGACAGATGGGCCAAAAGAGAAACCGAAGGATTTTTATGAACTCACCAGCAACAATTTATCTGGCAGAAACAGTATGAAATCCCATTCTAATCTAAAAGGTGTCATTCCAATTCTGGCTCCCTAAATCCCACAAATGAGTTGATGAAAATGGCTTTATTGCAATATGAGACAAAGCTGAAAATGCTGATTTCAACCATTCCAAAAGACAAAACTGATTAGCAACAGCCAGGATATCAAAGGCCTGGTGTCTTTTCACATCTCTTACCCCAGCTTGGGAAGACCTCCGGGTGTTCACACCAACGCTCTGCGGGGTGCTTGGGATGGCCACGTTTGAAGCAGAGTTGCTAACTTCAGATTCAGGGGCTTCAGTTTTTGTCTCTTCCCCTACAGGTGTCTCTGAAGCAGTGGTAGTAACCTCTATGTCAGAGTTGCTTTGTTCCAAGGGCTGATCCCGTCGCTTCTTTCTTTTCTCTAAGTTTTCAAAAGCATGCATGATGGCTTCAACCTTCCTATCTTCCCGGGTCTGGAAAGAAAATGCATTAGCTTAGATGAAAGCCTCAACCAGGAGGGGACAGCTTTAAAAAAAAGTATTAATAATGTAAATTTATAGACATTTATAAAAACTATTAGTAAGAGAACAAATGATAGAAACTAAAAATAAAATATTTTATTTACATGTTAGAGTTATAAAGGAAGTCAAGGTCAAACCTGAAGGCCAACTATTCTAAAACTTTAATAGAAAAGAAATAGCTATCAAAACCAATATTTCTCCACATTTTCAGAGTTCCAAACTAATCAAGTAGATTTTCTTGAACTTCTCAGGGACAGAAATAAACATGGATAGTTTTAGCAAGGAACAGACTTTCCAAATCCATGTATGACTGATAGGGATGTTTAAATGTCAAAACTCATACAAACTTAGGAAATTCCTAAGTCAGAGCAAGCAGCCCCAAATAAAGTAATTTTGTTCCCACCAGGCAGTTTTCTGGAAATGAGATTGTTATTAAGAAGCCTCTTAAGACCATCATCAAACCATAGTAACTAGACAACCACTATGTGGGTATCCATGAAAAAGAAAATCACAATAAAATGTACTTTAGAGTATGTTGTCAAGGAAATGAGGTGATACAACCGGAGAAGAGAAAGGCCTCACATGCTATAGGAACAGGAACAAAAGGATGTTAGACAGTACCCACCCTTCTGCTATGAGCTGGGTTCTCCTGGTCATCTGTAATCTCCTCTTTCTCCTCTTCTTTTTCTTCCGGATTGTCTATTTCCTTTAAGACAGAGGCAATATTCAGCTGTACTCTTAAACTCTAGGAAAAATCAATCTGTGTTTTTCTCTGGTAGCTTAAAACTGTCTAGAAACAATTTCTAATACTTTAAATAGTGTTACTCTTGTGAGGCCACATGGTAAATATAGATGATAAGCCCCATTCTTTGGATTGAAATCTGGAAAATAGCGGAAAGGATGTTCTTGACATTAAAAAAAGAGAGATATTGGATAAACACACACCCACCTTGATATGAAGGGCATTATGTGTTACTATAGATTCCCTATATAAAACACATGTGGCAACCTGGGATCCTCTTCATTTGGAGAGGATCAATACCATAGCAACAGCCTCTGGCCAGGGGAGATTACCTCATGGTCACTGGATACAGTCACTTTCTCAGAAACTTGTTCTGGTTGTAGGCTGGTATCCTCTTCTGGAGCTTCATTCTGCTGTTCCATCTCTAGCTCTTTCCGCCGTGCTTTTCTCCGTCTTGTTTCTGCTCCAACAATGGGTAGGCTTGGAGGAGGTGGGAGTGGCAGTTCTGTAGCACTGGGATTCCTCTTTTGTATAGGGCAATTCCGGTTCCCCTTGTGACATGCACAGTCCACTTTATAATTACTGCTCCAGAGAAACAACCAAAAGTGCGTTTCAGTACCCTTGGAAATCAGTTATATGAACCAGTCATCCTCTTGCAATATTAGTACAATAATTTCCCCTGGTATTGTCTTTGAATAAGTTAAACAGAGACATTAGAGAGTTCTATGAATACTTTCAATATTCTGTGTTTCTCTATACAACCCCAACTCTTCCCCTATATACAGTAGGTGAAAAGGAAAGAAAGCTCCCACTAAACTCTATTCTCTCAACTGTTTTTATGCTAAATATTTAGTGGGCAGTAAATCAGTGACAGTCTAAAGTGGCCGTACTAATCTTCTGCCTACCCTCACCATGTCCTCAGCTTTACCTATTTATTTCCTACTTGTTATTATTAGTTTTCTTCTTACACATGTGCTGAACTTCAATTTACCATATAACCTTTTTTTGCCTAGAAACCAAGGGAGAAAAAGAATCCATTTTACACAACCCACCTATCTGTGACTCGTTGTTTTTCTGCACTGTCATATATAACGACCGTATTTTGCCGTGTATAATGCACATTTTTGCACAAATGTGAGCGAAAAATACAAATGCACATTATACATAAACAGTACTAATTGTATATCTATATCAATGTTTTAAATTACTTTGTTTATGCTTATGAGTTAAAAGTGTAACTCTAGAAACCAATAATGATACCTGTACGCAAAAGTAATACCCTGGAATATGATAATTGGTTTTTACTGTTAAAATTTATTCTTGTGTTTTGTAATTATTTGTTATATAAAAGTGATTGTACCATAATGTTAAAAATAAATGCTAAAATTCCTTTATAATACAAAAAACAAGCACCTAAATATAAACAAATAAAAATTTGCATTAAAAAATTAAAATGAAAGATTTTTACCCCTGAAAATTTGGGCCCCAAATGTGGGTGTGTATCATATATGGGAATGCGCGCGCTCTCTCTCTATAGTTTGAGTGGATGGGGTGAATCTTTAAATTCTCATTCTATATGGCCCCTGGCACAAGTGCTGTGTGCGTAACAGATGGCACTGCAATTTCTAGGAGTGTCTTTACATACCTTTTTTGCTATTCTTGCTATACAGGAGTTAAACCAAAATACCCTTGGTTAGGAGACTGGTGAGCAGTATCATATTTACTTATGTCTCTTAAAAAAAAAAAAAAAAAAGCCCCAGGTTTGTCTTTCCCTTCACACTTTCTAGGCAGCAAATGCAGTACTCATGAAAAGATTAGGTAAAAAAAAAAAAAAAAAAAAAAAGATGGAAATGGCAAGGAACAAAAGCAGACTTAAAACTTAGTATGTAAAACAAGGCCATTCATGTTAGGAAAGGTTTTAGAGCTCCTACCAGTTACTGTACTCATAATCAAATGCTATGGTGACTTCAGCGTCCTTGGTGATGGCAGACACAGCATAGATACACAGGTGAATCATCCCATCTGCAATCATGTGTCGCACCTGTGTGAACAAGGCTTATTTTATTGTCAATGACTTACCATAAAGATGACAACTCTCCAAAAGAAGGAAAAAAACCTTTATCCAAATAATTTCTCCCTAAAGTTAAAAAGTCTGTTATTTAACTGTCATTTCAATTGAAACTATTGTATAGTAAAATTATTTGAAAATTTATGGTATTTGTTCAATAAATAAACCTTGAGATGTCAGAAATCAGTAAGATCACTGCTCTACATCTTAAAGCTGTTTTCAGAGAATTAAAATTACCTAGCCAGGAAGAAATGCTCTGTGGATTTTCTTGCCTCATTGGATATAGTTGCAGTGAGTAATCAATTCTAGAAATGTCTAGAATCTCTCTTACACACTATTACTTAAAAAACTGCAACCACATTAGTTTGGTCCCAATAACATATTCTTCTAGTATACGGCAACTTCTTTAATATAACCTCATTGACTTTTATACAATATAGCTCTCTTTAGTAAACTAACTTGCTTTTCCCCACTTTTGTATCTCTAAAAAAAAAATTCATGCCCTGGCCCGCAGCCTGTGAGAATAAAAGAATTACTTTTGTTTTTTGATTCTTATAATGAAAGATCATAACCATTCTCTACAGACCTTAGTCTGGGTGATGTTCTCAGGCTGCTTCTTCAGTAGACTTGTTCTCTGGTGGTTCCAGTCAAAGAGAAGTTGCTATAGAAATCTTACCTCTGCATTTGGTGTACATGATCTTCTGATGAACCGAGCATCATTACCGAAAGTACGTGCATCCACACACATCTCTACACCATTGAATTTTGAGTAGAACAGCACAAAGGGGTATGGTCTAGAGATACAATGAAGAGTCCTGTAATTCTCAGTAAAAGTAAAAAGGCCACCCACTCCATGACTTCAAATGTGAAGCATATGCTGACAAAAGAAGTTGCAATCCTTTGCAATGCCTGAACTTGGAAAACATCCCATGCTTGCCTGCTTTTGTTTAAAGAATAAGCACAAAGCAAAGAATGCTTGGCTTGGAAAGGAGGCATCACCACTTTATACATTAAACAATTTGCAGATTTATTTGTACTTCTCTAGAAATAGCAGATGGGCATTGAATTTATTCTTTCAAGGAGCTGTAATCTTTCCCAAGAGCATCCCATCAACCAGGATGGTTTTTATAGCCATACTATTCAACCAGGCCCACTTAGCCCTCACTGCTCAATAAATGATGTTCTTACTTTTTGAAGAAATGCCCATTGACCTCAAATTGCTGTCGTAACATGACTTTCCCACGATACTCTATTATAAGAGTGTCCAAAGCCAGATCTCTTGCAGCCCGTAGGATCTTTCGGTGTTTCTGAACACGAGTGACTCTTCCCAACTGCAACTGAATAAAGCCAGAGTATTAATATTAGACAATAGCAGCAGCAGCTTAATGGACACTAAGAATATTTCCTAATTAAGGAAAAAACACCAATGTTTTTAGGTTTTATTTCTATGTTATTTAGCCCAGTGATCAGAAAATTTTAAAATTGATAAAAGCTCAGTATTTCTAGAAAACAGATTCCATCTAGTGAATCTGTCACTCCCGTCCCAAAGGTAAGAAAAGGTCAAAGAAAAATATGTGGTTCTATGTCTAATGAAAAAATGAAAAAAGATAACAAGATTAGCTTTCTATTAATATAGTAACTCCTACTGAAGATGTATAAAATTTCCTATCTTAATTTATTTTTAATTAATAAAGACACTTAAAAAATATGTATCTGGATAGTTTCCAGTTACTGTAACTTGCTTTTGGTTTAAGATGCTCAATTGCTAGCTAATTTGTTATTTTAAAGTCTGTATATTTCAAAGAAATGGTAATTCCCACATATGAGGTCAAACAATTTTGTGAACTCATCCTAGAAAAAGTGCTGTGTACCTCACTGCTGAATATCAACTATGGTCACCTTCAAAAAGCACTCTCCTTGGGAAACTATGCACCAATGACAGTGCCTAGTCCACCCTTCAAAGCAATTTTGGAACTGTTTTTCTGAAATGGCCATCAGAGCCGTTGTCCTTCCCAAAATCTGACAATTAAGTTGCCAGGTTATGACATCTTTCTGAGTGTTTGTACAGTGCTGCCAACATTAAATGCACTGCTTGCAATTTCTGAACTTAATTGTCAGATTATAGGTACAACAGCTCTGACAGCCATTCCAGAAAAAGAGTTCCAATACTGCTTTGAAGGGCGGGCTAGGTATTGGTGCTGGTACACAGCTTCCCAAGGGGAGTACTTCGAAGGTGACCGTAGTGATACTCAGCAATGAGATATGCAATACTTTTCCTAGGATGAGTTCACGAAATTGTCATGTGCCCTCTTCCTGGGTTCCTAAAATTTCAACCACTTAGGAGTCATTAAAGGAGGGTTCCCTGGTGGTGTAGTGGCTAGGCTTCGGCGCCCTCAATGTTGTGGCCTGGCTTAAATTCCCAACCAGGGAACCACCCAAAAGAAAAAAAAAAACATTAACCCTGTGATCCTTACCTGCATTTGGGAACCAATAACTGTATTATTACAGGCCAATTCAGTCTTATTGATAGTGTCTAAAATAGCAGGTTTGCCAACAAATTCCTTGCTAGAATGTAGATGTTGTTCAAGGGCGTTCTGTACATCTGCACTGTACTGATTAGTGAAAGCTTCTTCATACTGATCAGTCCATAGTCTTATCCGATTTTCCCATCCTTCAGTTGTATTCTCATCTAAATTCTGTGCTTCAGAAGGCGAATTCTGTAGAGAACAAAGGTCAGGTAGGTTAGCAGAGTCCATGAATAAAAATGGGAGGGGGAAACATGTTGAGTCTCAGAGAAAATTTGTTTTCACTTGGCAGTTGGTGTGGCATAAGAAGAGTAATAGCCTAGGAGTCAAGGGGTCTAGTTTCTACCATGGTTTCATTACCAATGAGCAGGGAGGACTTGGAACAACTTAGAAAAGCTGTTTTCTCATTTATAAAGCAAAAAATTGATCTAGATTGTAGTTCCACCCCATCACTGTGATTTTATGACTATTTTTAAGTCATAAAAATAAATTTTATTCTTATTGCAAGAATGATACCAAGTTTAAAAGAAGGTTTTCATGTAAATGAACAAGAGACCCCTGAAAATATCACACTGCTTAAATTTCTTTCTTTTTTTTTGGAGGGGGGAGAGGCGGGGGGTACTTCCCTGTCTGGGAATCGAATCCAAGCCACGGCATTGAGAGCATTGAAGCCCAGTCACTATAACCACCAGGGAACCCCTTACACTGCTTTAATTTCAATACTTCTCAAACATCTACATTACCGTGTCAGCTCAAACTGATATTATCTTGCTTCTCTACAGGAAAATGTTTTTATTTGTATGACTTATTATTTTCATTACACATTTAATACATGTTCACTCTAAATATACATGTGACCCAAATCCACAATAACCCATCATCTCACCCCCCCATTAAAAAAAAAGTTATCATTCTAAAGTGGTATCTTTCTGACAACACTATTTTTGACAGTTTAAATAGCTACACTCTGAAGAGGTAAGATGGGGGGTAGGGAATGGGTAGGTGGAGTGCAAAAAATGATGAGAGGTATTTGCTATACTTCTCTAGGAAAACTACTGCCCTCTATGGTGACAGAACTGAGAAAAGATTATTACCTCAGAAACTTTTCATCATTCTAAACAGTTCATATGTGCTTGAACTACAGAGACAGAGCTTAAGTCTGACATATTCTCCTCCATGGTGCTCAAGACTTAAGTTGTCATCAGAAAACAAACACCCACAGTGATGATGTCATACTAGTGATGACTAGAAGGAAAAGACAGTATAGTACCAAAGCCACTTACAAATCCAAGTCCACACTAAATTTGCAAAAACAGGCATAAGAAAATAAAAGATACTTTCCACGAGTGATACAAAACATATTTATGACTACTGTAACAATTTCTTTCTTTCACTGGTCTAATATCCTTTCCCAAGAAACAGGAAAGGACAGCATTTTCTCACTGGAGTCCAAAAGCCTGAACAATAAACAAAGGGATCTAAGAAACACCCAAGGCCAACACACTGAGCACAGAATATCATCTACTTGAGATGTCAGTAACAGCTGAGCAAAAACAAAGCACAAAACTTGAGACCTATGGGTACTTAAAAGATTTAGGATTAGGGGTACCCAAACAGCATCCCAAGTTTAAGCATTCAGCAGTGATCATTAAGCTTATGATATTAAATGTAATGTATACTGGAAGACTTTGCCATGGTATTAGTTGTGACTTTATTAATATAATTGTCTATTTTGCTGTCCCATTCTTTGGGATACTGGAGACCCCATCTCAGGTGGATTTAGAGCAGCGGTTCTCAATCAGAGGTGATTTGTCCCTAAGGAGACATTCAGTAGTAGCTGAAGTCGTTTTTGAGCAGGCAGATGCCAGGGATGCTGCTAAACAGCCTACAATGCAAAAGACAACCCCTCTGCCCCTCCACCAAGAATTACTTGGTTCAAAATGTCAACAGTGCCGAGGTTGAGAAATTCTGGTTTAGAGTAGTCTTCTAGCAGAGAAGCTCTTGACTTTAGGATTAAAAATCCAAGTGATAAAATTTTCCCATTCTTATGGCTTTTACCCAGATCTTTGTTGGAGTTCTTACTAATAATTAATTCTGAGTATGAAGTTTATAACTGAACTCAAAATTGTAATGAGAATTAAAATAAACCAAATAGTATTTTTTGGCCAAAATAAACACGTCTCTGGGGTTATCTATCAACATTTCGAAACAGCAAGCAATATTTGGGGGTTTCAAAACATTCCATTCCTCTAGATGCAAAGTTACAACAGCCGATAAAAGAGAAAAGAGCTTTATAGCTGGGATCAGGGCTATCTGTTCCTTAAGTCTACTTAAGGTCCCCTGTAAGCAAAGGAGACAAAAATAAAGGGGCAGTTAGAGCAAATGTGGCCCCTTACAGGAGATAGATTAAAAAAAAAAAAAAAAAAGTTGCATTCTAAGACAACTCAGGACTCTGATGCTCTTGGGCTCTAAGTCTTCTTCTGTCTCTTTAACAGATATGTATGAGTCTGTCTACAGTTATATGCAAGGTGAGATCTTCAAATTACATAAAGCGTCACCTGTGATCTTTGTTAATATCAGCCACAATGGTGCTCCATATATAAAAATCCTAATAAATCTTACCCTCAATAAAAGATTTTAATGTTTATGCCATATAGTTATAGACTGTCAACAGGAAAGATCCTGCTTTTGTATCATTTACATATTTAGAGATATGAATACTTATAGAATTAAAGTAGATCTTAATTCCAATTAAGCACTTTGAAGTCCTAAGTAATAGTTTGGGAGGTATGCTGTCATCCTGTATATACACACATAGGTAAAGGAAGACACCAAACAATATAATCAAATGTCTTTGGAGTAAACTGTTTTTATCACCCACTACTAAGTCCATTGCACATAATTTCTCTGTTCTCCAACGACTATCCAAAATCATGCCTCATAAGCTCTTTTATTTGATAACTGAAGAAAAGAAACACATTAGCATCATCTGAATCTTCTATACCAAAGATATGCCAGGAGAAAACGGTTCAAAAGTAATGCCAGTAAGAGTAATTTCTACCAATAAATACTACTTTCCTATTGATGAAAATTAATCTCCTAACTGGTGATTAAAGCCTACATGGTGCTAGGGTGGGTACACAAGAGATCCTGTACCACCAGAAAATCCTCAGTCCTGATGATGAGGCCAATCAAAATGACAGAACACATCATCCTCATTTTGTTTGGTAAAATGTCACTTACCCCCCAGAAAAGCAGCCAACGAAAAACCAATAAATGAAGGATGATTACAGAAAGGGAAAATTTTTCACAAAATGGCCAAGAAAATCTACTTTGGAGAAAGGCTCTATGAAAACTGAATGGCAACAATTACAAACTAACAAAAAGCAGAGTCCAAGATTCCCAGACCATCAATGTCAGGAAAGAAGCTGACCAAAATGCAAGATCACAGTGAAGTAACACACAGCATCAGGGAAGAATACCCCTTACCTTCATCCGCAAGGACTTCCGGGATCCCTCTCGAAATGCCTATCCCAAAGAGGAAAACAAGTAGAACAAAACAAAACTTGGTACCAAGAATGACAGTTATACCTATATGAGACTAAAACTAAGGCAAGAACTAGTGTTCTAGTCTGTCCCCCTTTCCCTAGGTAACAAATACAATTGAATTCCCCACACTATTATCAAGAATAGGGATAGCTCAAAACCAGTGAATTCGGAGGCTAAATCCAGTACTTCCCACTGTGGAACTAGGTAATTAACAGGGAAGAGCATGCATCACTTAAATTCTATAGGCATCCCTGAAAAAAAATAAAAGAAAAAAGTAAAACTAAAAGAAAAAGCAAATGAAAACATTAAGTAAGGTTGCAGATTTACCAGTTTTGAAATTAAGAAGGAAACAAAGACCAATCCCCTTAACAAGGGGTGGGCAAGTCACCTAGAAGCAACAAAGTTGCCATGATGGGGAAGAAAGAACATAAAACAGAAGAGGTTTCTCCTGGAGACGTTTTAATTGAGAATACAGAAACGTGACCACAACACTGAGGAAGTCTGGACTATTCAAGAGATGTTTCCTGATTTTTTTGAAACAAAGAAAAAATCAACCCAATGACAGGAGGTGGGCATGTAACAGGACAAGAATTTCAGACTGCTTTGGGGCTGAGGAGGCAGGGAGATATTGTAAGAATAGTGGAAGCCTAGATTGGAGGCTGCAGCATATATGGGTTTGTTCCAGGTGGGGCTGGGATCTCATACCTGGGATGGGGCTTGGAGGAGAAGAAACTTTGTGCCAGCTGTGATGGTATGGAGTGGCAGAAGAGAGGTTGGTCTACATGTTCACAACACAGATTAGCTGATTTTTGCAAGTAGAGCAAAAGTGGCCCTTCAAACATCTGGATCAAACTTCTTAAAAGTATTCTGGTGCATTCTTGGTCCAAAATTTGAGCTATTTCATCAGATATATTTCTATTTAAGATACGTTTACCCTCCATACCTTGATTTTCTTCGTCTTTGGTGCCGTACGACCCTTTTCTGGACTCTTTTTCCGCTTCTTGGGTTTGGTTCTTCTAACAGTTAAGGTGATGCTTGTAGGTGTGTGCTGTGTTGCTGTATACAACACAGTGGAAGGAGAAAGCTCCTCATCCCAGCTTTCTGTTGCACTGCTATCCCCACCTGAAAAAGCGTTATTCCATAGTTTACATTGTACAAATAGCCTCAACGGTACTTTAAAAGTAGCTAATTCCTTTAGATCTAGCCCGAATCCAGTAAGTCTTGACTTCTACTATTAACTCTGAACTATAGAACAACATAAATACCCACCTTCCATATCAAAACAAGATTCATTCTGTATCACTGGCAATAAGCATATAAACCTTGTTCTACATTGTATATATTTCTCTCCTTGTTCAGTTCCCAAGCTCCACTGCCTCAAAGTGTAACACAGAAAAAGGACCTGCTATTTTCTGTTCACCAGGAATAGTATTTTGATTGCTAGAGGGCTAAAATGTACATTTAATTCACAGTAAGAGAATTACACAGTGGTCTTCAGAGGATTTCTATCTCCATGGAAAGAGCTACGGATGATAGGAACGTACAGGTGCTCGAAATAATATTTAAAGTACAAAATATTATGTCAAAATATGGGTCTAACCCATCTTCTGCTCACCTGATATGTTGTCCTGCTTCCGCCGATGAAGTCTAATAACCTTCCCCCTGCTCATTCCCCTAAAGAGGGAAAATAAACTTAAAGTAGTCCTTCCAAAAGCATGCAGCACATCATCGCACACATGGAAAAGTATCTCTGCATATACTACCCCCTTCCTCCCACCTACCAAAAGTTTCCAGGACATTATATTTCATATCAAATTCAAAAGCTTTAACATCAAGCTCTCATTCCTTGTTGTCAGCAATTCTCACCTAGTGCAGAGAATTCGAGCCAAGGAGCACTAAGGAATCATCTACATTAACAAACACAAGAAAGAATACTTTGAGCTTTTCCCTACTAATAAGAAACCCTAATCCCAGAAACCCAGGCAGGCTTGAATTTAGAGGGAACATGATCTTACCTGCACTTGTCACAGTTGAGAAGGAAGCCATCCTGAGAAAGACCACAAGGACACCAGGTAGGAACAGTCTCTCCTTCAGAGTTCGGGCTGTCTCCACAGCGTTCCTCTACGGGTGACGGCAGGCCATTCAGGTCAGAACGAGGGATGATCGTCTGGACAGGGGGAGAAGCAGGAGGTGTCGGAGGAGGAGGGGCTCCGTAATTATGATCCTGAAAATAAGATTTTTTAAATCAACAGTGTCCAAACACTGGCCCCTCGCTCCCCTAAAGTATGGTACATATGGAAAGAAAGAAGAAAGTAGTACCCTTTGTTTTTTGGCTTCAACCAGGAAAGTGATAAAACAAAATGCCAAGGTCAACTGGGACATAAAAACAAGAACAATGATGCAGGGCTAGACGTCCGCTGGAGGCAGGGAAGTGCAAAAGGGGCAACTTCGTCATGCTGCATATAAACATTGCAAGAAAGTCACAATGTATAAGAATGGATTATACTCCAGGAAGACCACTGCTCTGGAGAGAAACAAATGCATACTCACAGCATAAGGCAGTCCTCGACACCCATGCCTCTGAGTGGTCCCATAATTATGAGTGGAATACACGCTCTTCTCATTAACTGCTGGACTAGCCTCCACAGATTCAGGGCTGCACAAAGGCGAAAAGCAATGCATGATAGCATAACACCTAATCTTCCCTTAAACTAACACTTAACTTCCCATTCTAACCCCTCCTCTTTCCACAACCACCAGCCACTAGAATAAGAGAAAGAACTCAGTGAAACAATCTGATTAACATAACTAAGCCTATAAATAACATTAGGAGTGTTATTAAATGTGGATTGGTGTGTAACATGAAGCCAGTACAGGCAGATGTCTCAAGGCAGGCACCTGGGATACAAGGTGTCCCTAATGACAAACACAAACGTACCAGCTGAGCAGGGAGTTTCCCCTAGAGAAGCCACTCTGGGCTGCTTTAGACTCAGAACTATTCTTCTTAATTGGATCTCTTAATACTTCCATGAAACCTCACATGACATTTGCAGTGAGTGAGATGATGAAAGTGCCTTCTGCACTGCCCCAGGGACCAGGCCCTCTTCCATTCACTACCAAGACAGGATACCCTGAAGAAAGTACAGGTAAAAACAATGGCATCTTATATTTATCATACCTCTCATCTTGATGAACCCCCAAACACCTTTCAATTAGAGTAATAATTTCTCATCTACCAATGACATGCAAGCATATCAAGGACACAATTATTTAACAGCTGCATGGTAATACAATAGAACTTCAAAATAATCAAAACTGTATTCAGAAGTTTTGTTAGTCTAAAGACAACAACAATAGTAGTAGCTACCATTCTGAATTTCCCATTATTTGCTAGGTGCTTTATATATATTAATTCATTTACTAAACATAGTAAATAGCACCCCATATTTATAGAAGGGTAAACTGAAGGTGGTGAGATTATGTGACTTCACCAAGATCACACACAGAGACAGGATTTAAACAATGTCTGACTCAAAAGCCTGTACCCTTTCCACTATGCCTAACTGGTTTATAAACCAGGATAACATTCCACCTTTAAAGAAAATTACATGAGATTGTAAATACCCAGGTTTAGCAAGAAGCTTGGTTAAGTATCTTTCTGTACCCTCACTGAGTGGAAAATAAATAGTTCAGGCACAATTTATTAATATAAAAGAATTACTAATGTGTTCAAATTTAATGTAATCCTTTACTTAGCAATAAAAAGGCAGAGGTGATAAAGAATAAAATTCACATTTATGGGAAAAAAGAACTTTGGTTAGGTTTTGGGAAATTTTGAAAGATAATTAAGGACTGTAATTGCATGACTTTACGAATTGAATAATAGATTATCTGTCATTTAATTAATCAGAGCAGAGATTCACAAATTAGAAACTCTTAAAGATACCACGCAGAACTCAGCCTTAGAGATCAAAGGGCCTCTTAGGGATTCAAATAATGCATATTGTTTGCTTCAAGTAATATACAGTTTTCCTGCTTGAAAATACACAATATAATACTTGGCAGGAATAAAGTATGGGGTTTAATGTGGTGCAATGTGATTTGAGAAGTGAGGGATAAACAAAAATTCCAAGATGTATCCAACTCACCCAGTTATGTGCTCCAAAACTGTGAAAATGGATCTTATTAATAACAGCAAAGGTAATTTCTAGGCGAAGAAGAACTTGAGACATAGGAAAGTATTCTCTGTTAGTGAAGTGCATGCATTTTATTACTTTTAAGAGTGTCTGTAAGATGGGAACTGGGGGGAGGGGGTGAATATACATCAAGAATGCAGGCAGTATTCTTGAGAAAAAGATGATCTGAACATGGCTCACTGAGAGGCAATCAACTCTGAATATTAGGAAACAGGTGGGGTTTCCTAAATGAAACCAAAGGCAAACAAGCATTAACAAAATGAAGGCAGAATTTAGTTTTATGAGGGACAGTTAAGAGAAAGTAATTTTATAAACATGGTTAATTTACTAGATAAATTATTCCAAAGAGCTGTTCTTATTTTATATAAGAGATTTTGTACCACTGAACACATGGGGTGAAACATGACAGCTGCTTATTAGGAATGTTTTCTTTTTCTTGGACAGGACAAAGGAAAGTGGCATGAAATAAAAGATGGCCATGGAGATGTAGCTGTGTTGGTTGTATCTTACCCATCTCCACACTGGGTAAAAATGAACATATGCACTTCATGTGCAAGTCTAGAGAATAAAAATAAAATGTATATTGTGGAGGTTAAAAGGCCATCTGAACTGCACAACACTTTCTAGTCAAGCACACATTTGGCTATGTGTGCCAAATACTAAAATTTAAGGAGCTCTTATCTTTTGATAAGGAGCCTTTGTAATTTCCATACTAGTTACTGCTTCAATACACAGTTACATGTTGACAAGTAAACTACAGGATTTCTTAGGATATTCCTTGATATACATGTAAGCTCTTACCTATGTTTTAAAAGAATCAAAAATTTGAAATGCTAGGATTGGATCTCTTAATTAGCTTATCATTTTATGCAAATGTAATTACAGCCTTTCTTCCCCTATGTTTGAAATGCTATGACAGTTGGGTGCATATATACACAGAACTCATTCTTACAACAGATTTACTCCATCAATTGTCTTCAAAGTACAATAATGCAACCTTGCTGCTGTAATGCTACCTGTCTTGGGAAATGTCCAAACTTCATTTGTGGCAGGATTGCAAATTCAGAAAAATTTTTGTGTCTACTGTTATATCTAGAGGTTTTCCTACAAATATATAAAAAATGCATAATATATAATGTTTCAATCAGCTTTAAAATCCCCTGAGGTAAGATCTGTATCTTTTACTTGGTTGAATATATTGCCCTTCATACCAGCTTTAACCTTTATACCAGTGCCCAGAACAACAGTAGAATAGGCATGGTGAAGCATTAACAAATACCATCAATAAGTTAAGCTAACTGTTGACATTCTCATGCTTTGTAGAAATACCAAATGAACAACTGTAATTAGTTATGACCAGAGTATCAAAAATCTGCCTGGAGATTATGAATGAAAATATTTCAGAAAACAGAAACATTGCAATCAAATTTTTAGGCCAGAAGTATTTTTCTTTCTGTAATTATTTCTCAAACCCTAGCATGTATATGGGCAGTCATCTCTGTACTGTGTTAAAAATACCAGTTTTAAGAATAACTGCTTTAAGTCTTTTTTTTATCTACTTATCTTAAACTCATTCATTTAATCTGTAAAAATTTCTCACAAATGTTAATGCTATCTACCTACATATAGTTTGTTAGTCAATCCATACAGGAGGCTATTGGTTGACTTCATAAAACTCTGTTAACACCATACAACTAGTTACCTACGAATACAGGAAGGTTTTTAAGTAGTTTATTTAGAAAATAGTTCTAAAATTGGAAACTTCAGCTATTGGCATAACTAAATCTCTTTAGCATGCAAAAAAGAAAAAATGAAAACAAAAGAGGAAAAAAAGCCCTGGAAGAAACACAATCCACCCTTCCAACCCCCTCCCTCCATATTCTTTTTTATATGAGAATAGGCCAAGAATTGCTTTAAATTCTAAACTACCCCAGAATATGATATACTGCTTCTTAGGGTAGCTTCATTTTAAGTCTTCCTCTTTAAAGAAATCAGTCAACAATTAAATTATCGTAGGTGGCTTTGTGAAGAAATATACATGCTCTTTAATATTCTGTTTTCAGGAAGAAAACCACTACTAATCAGGGATGCAGGTGAACCCAGAGTTCTGGTACAGTTGCTTCACTTTGCTGAAGGGGGAGGAATCCCCAGGGACTGTGAAAATGGCAAGAGAAACAGGGGAATTAGAGCAACACCCACCTCACTCAAGAAGTGGCTGTGGGATCAAGAGTCTGAACTGGACCTGAACATATTCAAAACACCAGGATTTTTCCAGCCCAGACCCTAATCCCTGGTACTGCCTGGAATAGACTTGGCTTCTGGGGGTGTGCTGCCCCCTAGGCCCCTTGGGTCTCTTTCGCTGGACTTTCACATCCTGGTGAAGTGCCACTTCGTCTTGAAAGGTAGGGGGCTTCCACTTCCTTTCTGTAAGCAAGGAAGATTGGGTACAAGGAGGCAAAAGGACAAGAGGGGGAGTCT
Organism: Lyroderma lyra; assembly: GCA_004026885.1. Taxonomy (NCBI): domain Eukaryota; kingdom Metazoa; phylum Chordata; class Mammalia; order Chiroptera; family Megadermatidae; genus Lyroderma; species Lyroderma lyra. The sequence goes on from PVJL010001046.1 coordinate 273,558, forward strand.
GTGAGCAGGGGGGATCTCGGACAACTTAAAAGAGAGGGGGTACAAAAGGCTAAATTTTTTAAAACTGTGAGTAATGTATAAAGTTTTATAACGAAGGCCTACCTTCATTGCCATTTGGCATTTAAATTCTTCAAGAACTGAGAGTCTATTTTAGGGATTGGGCTTTTTGACAAACAGAATTCCTAAAGCTGCTCTTAGCTGAAAAAAAAGTTTGGTGCCACTGATTTTGAAGGTCCTCTTTCTAGGCAATGAATATTATAAAAAAGAGATGACAATGCTTCCACATTTTCTACCCCAAAATGTCAGAAAGTCTAAGTAAGCTGCCCATATAAAGTTTCAGCCCCTTTACTCTAGAATAATGAGAAGTACATAGGAAGAGGCCTTCAAGGAAAATCGGTTGGAGAATTCTTCTTTATCCCCAGACATCAGGATAATCACTAATGCTACAGAAGCAGGTAGTGACACCTACTTCATTTCAATCCTCCCCACCCATTAAAACAAATAAAAATGTAATCACTACTTTGCAAATTTAATTCTAATAATTATTTACTAAGAAATCCTGCCCCCACCCCCAAATTCTTTTCCTCTCTCTTTTTCCTTCCAGCTTCTATGGGAGAAAGGGAAAGGTCAAATGTAATTTAAAGTGGGCTAGGCCTGGGTTTAGAAAAACACTACATATTTATTATGAGATGCCCATAAGAAAGTTGTCTCCACACAAACTGTTAATTCACCTTCTACCTAGGAAGTAGCACTTACTCTGATCCAGCAGCCATATCGGAGTAGGATGTATCTGGTGTGGTGACTCCCAGAGGGATTGCAATGCTCATGACGTCCAACACAGCAGAGAGTGGAAATCACGGGGTCCAATTAATGGAGACTGGCCACTCTGAGAGTGGGGGCGAGCTGCAGAGCCTCAACCAACATGTTATGGACATGAGGAATCCTGCCAAATAAAAGGAAAATATCTGGTAACCAGACAGTTCTTTAAATTTATCCTAACTACTACTAAATATTTTTTCATTTTCTGAATAAGGCTTTTAAAGGGATAAATATAAAACAAGTACAGCAAAGAATCTACACGTTGTCCCATTTACTATGTACTGCATTAATGTTCCACAAAGTTTAAGGTAGCAAAAGTTATGCCTACTTTTCATTTCTATTTTAATTTTTTTCTTTTCTGATAAAGGGAAAGTAACAGTCTGCCCAGGTCACTAATAAGTACATTTCCCCTATTCTACAACTGCTCATCAAACAAAAATTTCTGGTAGTCTAGGACCTAAAAACTTTTAAGATATAGGATGGTTAATAGAAATATATCAGTTTAAATTTTTAAAAAATTTAAGATCTTCATTTAAACTCCCCCGTCACAAATAAATGCAGTTTACCAGCAGCTAATAATATTATTTCTCCCAAATTAAATATTATATGAGATCAATCTGTTTATATTTGATTAGATGCAGCTATTCCTTACTGCCTTCTTTTGTCACAGAACACTATTCGTTTTAAAAAAACCACTTTTCCCAGCCAGGGAACTACCTAAAAATAAATAAATGAAAAACAAAAACACAAAAAAATAAAAAACCCACTTATATTTTAACTATAATTTAGGGAGACAATGCAATTACTGTTAACTATATTTGTGAGTTAATGTCTACTGTTACATCTGAATAAAAACATAAACCACAAAGAGTACAGCTTCATGATAAAAATTAGATAAATTTGGGTGGTAAAGCAGTAAGGATACCTTGAGCTGGCAACCATAACCAGACTGAAATGTGGGAACAGAAAAATCACAAACTACAAAGTGTAAAAAAGCAAAAGTAGATTAACAGATTTGGAGGTATGGTGCAAAGGGGAAAAATGTACTTTGTATGATTTTACATTAGTGGTTTCATATTGTAAAAAACCATTAACATGATGAAATAAGCATTTTATATGTGGGAAGGAAGAAAGTCAATGTGAATACAAAATACTCAGATTAATAAAGATTCTGCAAAAAAGACTACAAAGAGTCATTCACATACTAATTCATAAGACAAATAAGACACTAGAAAAGTCAAATGTTATACCAAAAAATTAAGTGGAATGAAAAGTATATATTAATTGAGTCAATCTAGGGGATTAATGTAAATTTTAAATGACAATCTGTGATGCTCGAATTTTATTTTGATCTATGAAGCAAATTAATGTGGATAAGAAAACCAATTATGAACAGTAAAATCAGGCCAATATTTTTAAGAATGCATGAAGATAACATTATTCTTTTGTGTTGCCATTTTAGAATGTTAGAACAGCTATTAACTGAGCAGTCCTTCCTGGCATCTACACTTTTAAAGAGCTGATCTCACCTATAAATCTAGGACTTTCTGTGTGCAGCAATACACCTGTTCCTATTCAACTGAAGGTGACACATGGGCTACACTTGGGATTGAAATGAAAAGGGCAAATCTTCCGAGCTATTGCTTCCTCACAGGTCATAAAAGAGAAGTGACTAATACAACTTTCTGTTTTTGGGCCCATCTTACGTATAGCATTTCCTTTTCCTAACAATACATCCAAACAGAGATTTAAGCAGTAATCCTCAAAGTCTCTGGGAAATTAAAATTAAATTTACAAATGAAAGAAGAGGAAACACTTATCAAATAAGCCCAAAGGGCATAATATTAAATATTGGGCATTACTGGTTATAACACTCTAAGTCAGTATCACTGTATAATTCAAATTAAAAAGAAAAAATAAGAACGCCCCCCAAAGTACCTAGAGCTTGATAATCAGAACAGTGTGATAATGATCATGCATTCCCTAATAAAGAAATGTAAATCATGTATTACATATTTTCAGTAAAGGACAAAAAAGTTACTCATCACCACTAAAAATTCTTTGTCACACCCATACTATTATATACCCATAATGTAGGCTTCCAGATAAGAGACAACTTGTAAACCTAAGCTGACAGCTGTTATTTTTCTGGAAGTAATTTTTAAAAGATACACTAAAAAGGAAAGACGGAAAAATTACTTCAGATATCTCCTTAATGAATGAATAAATGATGGATATATTCTTTAATGAAATCTCATCCCAGTTAATTTGGATAGTTGAGTTTTACTTAACTTATGAATTTATCTTTCATGGATTTCTCCATTTTCCCTATTACTGGTTTAACCCTTCTACTCTTCTGATAAAAGCAATCATTATAGGTTAGCTTGGCTATCTTGTTCTAAACAATGTTTTCAAAATATAACCCTGAGAATAGTTCCTTCCCTAAATAACTCTGCAAAATGTAGCTATTAAAATTAACTGAAGAATTTCTAACAGATGATCTATCTATATGCAATATTTTCTTAAAAGTTACTCTATTAATAGTTTTATAAGCCAAGACGACAGATTCCTAGTATAGTTTTGTTAAGTTTAGCAATTGCAGCAGTTACTAATCTGCTATCATTTGGAGATGTGTCCTAGAGAGAGCGATAAGAATTAACTGTCTCTAGGTGGAACAATTTCAAGATATCTTTTATTCATTAATTTGTCTGTCTTTCCCTAACAGAATATAAACTCTATAAGGACAGGGACTTCTGTTTTATACTCTGCTGTAGTTCTGATGCCCAGAACAGTGCCTGGCACAAAGAGGATTTTGAGAAATACTTGCTGAATGAATTTTGATCATCATTTTTCAACATATGATTTTAGCATTTATTAAAATACAAAAATTAAAACAAATTAAAAATTTTTATTTGGCTCAGTCACCTTTTTATAGACCTCTGAATATGAAGTCCCAAAAAATTATGTCAGTAGCTCTGAAGACCTAGAAGAAGTTGAGACACAAATTAGTATTGATGGACACACACAATTCTACAGAAACAGTATTTTAATGGTAACTTTGTTTCATCTCCATATACTGTCTTAACACCCTATGTTGCATCTAGTACTATTTTTTTGTCCTTTAACCTTTATATCCTATTTTCCTGTACAGCCAGACCTAAATAAAGGGTGACTTAAGAAGTGGTAAATACTTTCATGTCACTGGATGATCTTCCTTCCTTCAAATTAGAATTCTCTCCCATTTCTCACAGGATTTCTTTTTATCTGTCCTAGTGGGTGATTCTCTTCTCCATTGGCCCCTTCCCAAATTCAGAGGCTTTTCTTTAATCAAATGTTAAATTTATTCTCTAGTCAGACAAGGCCCTACTGTCATCTACTATACTGAATAAGTTCATATTACTCCTTTCTTTCCCCATACTCCATCTCACCTACAGTCTCTTGTCCTATTATAGATACAGAATGAAGAATGGTCTACTCCATAACAGAAACGTGTGGAAAAAGTACGCCTTAAATTAACTTTCTACCCTCCAAAAAAGTAAAGGAAAATAGGTGATGACCTAGGACTTTTAGGGGAAAAAAAAGCAAAATTTAACATTAGTCAGAATAAGGTATGAAGCTAACAGTAGAGGAAGAAAAAAACTAAATAAGGAAGTAGACTCCTTATTTAAGAGAGAATATAAAAACTGACAGAGGAAAAAGAGAAATGAGTGTACAGCAAGGGACAATGAATGTATCAGAATTTCAATTTAACTATATCCAGAAGAAACCATCAGAATCCACAGGAACACTATAACTAGTGTGCTCTTGGATTCAGAAGCAGAACCAACCTGTCCCCTAATACTGAGTATTCTTTTGGGAAGTCACCTTTTACATAATTTCTTGGGAAAGGCTGTTAAACAGAACATGTCATAAATAGTTTATAATTACTGTCTTTTTAACTGGTTTCAGCAATAGTCAATAGTCTCTGTGTTGGTCATTCTGACAGTCTCATCTCTACATGACTTGCTGAAAGCACAAGAACCTGTGTGATCTCTCTGGTCACTCTCAGAAGACAGACAAAAAGTGTTTTAAGAACAATTCCAACAGAGATTTCAGAAAAAGAAATTGCATCAGCCAGGTGAGCCGGAAGCAGCTGGGAGACAAGAGTCCAATAAACAGCCAATCCAATGAAAGAAATTCGGAACAAGTCTGCCTCAGTAATCCTGTGAAGAGGACTGGCAGGAAGAGTGTTGCTTCAGAAAGAGAACAGGCCTCATATGCTTCAGACAGTCTTTGTATTGAGGCTGTGGACCTTGGCCATTCTCCCAGAAATGATGCAATCCTGATGAACAAGATCTGCTGCCAGAGAAACAATTGTTAACAGCCTATGCACACAGCAACTCAGCCAAGGAGCAATCTCTGATCAACTCTCCACAATTCACCAGAAAGCCAAATCTCTTCCTTAATTTTGGTCTCTGACAAAACATGTAAGTAAATTTATGAGGGCTCTCCAGTAAGTATGCAGCCATGTAACATGAAAAATATATGCATTTATGGCTGGATTTTTTTCTGGACAGCCCCCATATATTCAGATATATACCAACAAGCCATTTTCTCAAAATGTCCCTTTGCTTTTAATTCCTTTGGCTTTACAACATCTATCATCCATCATTAAACTTTAACTAGAACACTGAGAGCATTTTTAGTTTTATGAATAGAATTCTCTAAGCATATTAACAGTAAGGTATTTACATTGAAATTTTACACTTATTTTTCTCTCACTCTCATAAGAAAACCTTTTGGGACGTAGTGGCCCAATTATGAGATTTCAAAGTAAGGACAAATATGCACACTAACTAATTCAGGGCCAGAAAGGTATATTTTATAGATATTTTTGCAATTATGTGAAACTATATTAAAAATAGGTATGTCCTGAGAGGAAAAGAAAATCTCTTCTTGCTTAGGCTGACATTAAAAGTTAATCTGAATACTATTCATCACATTCTGCAATGCTCATTTTTCTCAATGATATTACTTCAGATTTATAAAAGGGTTAAAAACTATTCTCATCCTATTAGCCACAACACATTATTTTAGAATCTAACTTAAAAATATCCTCAATATTAAAATATTCCCTAGATTCCTCATTTCCTAGGCCTGGTTTCTTTTTCAGAGCTTTGGTGTTAGGTTGTTCACACAGTATTGTTATCAAATTAGGTTTTTTTTCCTCTCACTAAATAAAAGACCCTGCATACAACAAACCCCAGTTCTTAAACTTCAAGTAACCAGTAGCCACAATTAACCAATTTCTTTCCTTTCGAGTAGCTCTTAAACTGGGATTCACAAGCATCTTAAATATATTCTGAAATCAATCTACTACCCCTATAATTATTAAATAATAAAAATGAACAGATATACAGAATGAAGCAATGAAAGATCTTTAATAGGTCAATAAAGGAATAAATTTAACTCAGTTAAGGAGAAGAGAAGAACCATTTCAGAAAATTTTAAAATTAGTGTTAAAAGAAAATAGTCATTAATTTTAAGATTCAATTTCTGAACCTACTAGTTATTCAAAATTGTGTGCATAGGCTGAATTTCTTAAATACTTCTATACTTCAATTTTCCTCCTTTTGAATAACTTTAAAACACAGTAAAAAGGTGAAATGCAGTTATGACAGAAAAATGCAGTATGTATATGAATGCATTTTATCTACATGACCAACTTGTTTAGAGAACTAATGTGGCAGCTGCATTATATGCTCATCATCCATTTCCAACCCAAATTAGAAATACTGAGGAAAAACACTGCTGTTGTATTAATACAGTGCTTTTTAACTTTGGACAAGAAAAAAATTATGTATTAGGAGTTAGGAAATTTGAGTTCTAGACTACAACTTAATTAGTCTGGTGATCTCTGAAAAATCTTCATTAGGTTTTTTTCCTCCTCCAAATATCTATGATTCTGGCACTGGCTTAGGCAATTCATGCAATATTTTGAAGTCTCTGTTTTCTCATCTGTACAATGGAAAGAAAAATACCTACCCTATTGACTCAAGTGCATATGGACTAGTATTTGAAGAGCTTAAATGGCACTTAAGAATCTTTAAATATATGTGAGGAAAGAAGTGTTGCTACTAATAACCTGGATATGGCTGGATTATTTTCACTCTTTTCCAACAGTGTGTATTTCAATCTTGCATTTCAATCTTGCTATAGTAAATGTGAGAAGACGATATGTGGGAAACATGGGAAAACAAGTGTAGGAGAGAGAAGTGATAAACATTGGAAGAAAAAAGCAAGCATTATTGGAAAATAATGAATGCTTACGAGAAAGTGCACAGAGATCCAGTGAGTTCATACAATTGGGATAGTCTAAATTCTAACTTAAGTCTTACAATCTGAAGCAAGATAATGTAGTCAAAGGATCTAAGAGAAGTTTGGGGTTAAAGAAAAAGAAAAGAGAGAAATACCAGGATAAACAATTACAAGAGACCACAGAAATGTCAAGATTTAGTAATTTAAAGCCAAGATAAGTGTTCCTTTTGTCCTACCTCTTTCTCCTGCAACACTTGTTTATTCCACGGCAACTTTGCCTAAATTTATACTTCCTGTAGGCCTAGGGGCTACTGGGCTTGGCATAACAAACCAATGACTATAAAAGCTCGAATAAATTTATTAGAATAGGAGATCATTAAAATCCAATTTTAAAAAATCCTATCTTAGTCCATAGTGAGAACTTCTTTCTTTCCCCATGAAAAATTTCATTGATGGCATTATTAGAGGTCAAGCATACTTAGTAGTACTTGGAGGTAAGGGAGAGTGGTGGTAGGACAAGAGTACATGTCATGAACAACGAAACCATATACCTTGTACTACAATCTTAAATTATTTTAAGTTGACATTGAAGGGAAAATATTTTACTTAGAACTCATTTAACAATGACAAGTATATACCTACTGCTAAACTAACCAAGGATGCAAAGACTTGATCCTTAACAAGAATCAGAAAAATTTTAGGTAAGTATCAAATAAAGATGATACCTTCAAAGAACTCTGATTTACCTTGTTAAAGAGCTATACTCGCAAGACCTTCTGAAGGTTTTGTCCTACTGTGTTTGAATCCTTCAACACATGCTTTACAAACATGTATGACACCAGACAGGAAAAGAACCTCTCATAACTCTACATAGGCCTCCTCTGTCCAGAACTTTTTCATTTTCAAACCCTGAAATGGGAACCAGATTTATTTACTCCACATGAAGTGGGTTATGTGCATTTATGAGGCATTAATATGTTTATATTTTCTGTAACTTAGGCAAAATTTCTCCAGTCGATAAAAAATTTAGTTTTAAGAATAAAGTCTATCTAATTCTTAGAATTTTAATATACAGCTTGTATTTACTAAAATAATTACCACTTACTTTAATAAATTTTAGGCTTCTAAGGATCAAATAAAGATGACACCCTCAAAGAACTCTGATTTACCTCTGGTTCTTTTCCTGTCTGGTGTGGTACACATTTGTAAACCATGTGCTGAAGGACTCAAACACAGTAGGACAAAAACTTCAGAAGGTCTTGAGAGTATAGCAACATCTGAATTAAAACAAAACAAATTTTAATTGAGCACCAATTATTGGTGCAATGTTAGACAATTAAGTCCAGATTTAAATTCCTGGCTTTCTTGGGTTTATATTATCCAAAGAGAGGGTAGGTAGGCAATTTGCAAACTCTTTAGGTTTGCCTATGTGCCAACTATTGCATTTTCACAAACATGAAAAGGAAAATTATAAAATATACCTCTACAATTAAGGAGTCATTCTGAAGATAAAACAATACCCTCCCCCCAAAGTAAGAAAACTCCAAACCAGTCCATAGTTTACCAGTGACACAGAGGAGTCTCTTATGAAAACAGATTCTTTTATGAATCTTCTAAACTGTTTAGACAAAACTCATTGACTGGTCTCATGGAAAATTCTATTAAGAATGAAGGACATTGGGCAGCAAGAATCTGCAAAACACAGACGCACAAAACCTGACCATACATGTTCTGATTATTTGGCAGACTAAGTAGCTAAGTACACAGCAGTAAAGGAATTTAAAACTTAAAAATTCTGACATACACAATAGGATTTACCTTCCTGACCAACAGCTTTATCTTTATTTTTATCATAAAATAAATGCTTGTAAAAATTATGCAAACATTACAAAAGCATAAAAAGTAAAATTCGTAAAATTCCACTTCCTAAAGATATCCCAAAGATAAAATAACCCTACTGTTCTGTAATCTTTAGTGGTTAGTTTAGTGGTTAGTTTTAGGTATCTTTCCATATGCACAGGATATGTATCAATTCATGAGGCTGGACAATTAATTATGCAAACTCATCCTATTAAAAGTGCCAGACATTTCATTGCTGAGTATCACTACAGTCACCTTTGCAGTACTCCCCCCAGGAAGCTATGCACTGACACCAGTGCTCAATTTGCCCTTCAAAGCATTTTAGGAACTCTCTTTCTGGAATGGCCATCAGAGCTGTCATCATACCCAAAATGTGACAATTAACTTCGTGAACTTGCCACTGCGCACTTATGTTGGAAGCGCTGTACAAACAACTCGGTAAGGTGTCATAACCTTGGCAAGGTACGATGACAACTCTAATGGCCATTCTAGAAAAAGAGTTCCAAAAATGCTTTGAAGGGTGGAGTAGGCGCTGGTGTCTCTGCGTAGCTTCCCAAGTGGGAGTTCTTCGAAGGTGGCTGTGGTGATACTCAGCAGTGAGGTATGTAGCACTTTTTCTAGGATGAGTTTGTGAAGTTAACTGTCCGACCTCGTATGTACAAATTTGCTTCTTCCTCTTATATGATGGCACAGTATCATAGCCTATGGATCTACTGTAATTTAAGTCAATCCTCTGCTGGTGGATGTTTATAGATTGTTACTAATTTTCCACAATGTAAGCAATGCCACAATGAACAGTACATACATATGTCTTCGTCTATACACGTGCACCTAGAAATGGAATTGCTAGAATGGCATGAACATATTTATGAGAGATGCTGAACCACCTTCCAGAAAGTATTAATAAAAACCATTTTACACTCCCACCAACAGTGGGAAAGCTACATTTTTTAATAAGGTTTAAAATAATTTCAATTCTTCCTCATAGTCATTTCCTTAGAAGACCCTCTACATTCTAAATGAAAACCCTAAAATGAAAGTTAAATGTAAATTCTCAACAATTCTGTGATACATTTTTAAGACTACTGATTAGAAGTACTGTTGTCCTATAAAATTATGATATACTGAATAGGAGATCTCAGTTGCTTTTTCATTAAATTTGGGCTGGGATCTTAAAAATAAAGCCTAGATAAAGCACTATTTCAGAACCAAAGTATTTTCTTACACTTGTCTCATGAGATAACTTTTAATTCTTTTAATAGAATGCACCAACTTCTAAATTTCTTCTTCCAGTATGAAAAAACAAATTATACTAGCCATCTGTAATCTAGCTGACATCTGTAGGGTTCTGACTGAAAAATGCAAGTAATCTAGAAGATGTGAGCTCTTCATTTTCAAGCAGGTTATCAAAACTGTTCTAGCAGTTTTGCCTCAGTAGTATAAAATATGATGCACTCATTTTTAATTAACCCTTGGGAAGAGAAGAAACCCTGAAACTGTAAGAGGCTTGTCAATACTGATTTAGAAAAAGATAGGGCCAAAATATTTACTAAATTTGTATTATAGCTACAAATTCATTTGGTATATGCCATTATGACACCAGATAACCACATGGTTCAAATCTAAACCCTGGAGAAATAAGGCAAACAAACAAACAAAACAAACACCTCTCCTTTTTACTGTGCTGGCACTAGCAGCTAAGAGCCTGGATGCAAGTTATTCTTTCTCCTTTGAAATGTTTCATAGACTTTTTTATCCATCCATTTACCAACATTACTCACCTATGATTTCAAGGTTCCATTATAGCAATGAACCATCTCACTAACTCTGGGCTCTCAACCCTCTACGTATTCTTCATTCTTCCATGAGGTTAACCCTCCCAGAGCAGAACTTTGATCTTTATCATTCTACTATTAGGGATTCGTAATGGCTCCCTAACGCCTATTGGGTTAGTTCAAATTCCCTTGTGGTACAAGACCTTCTTTGTTAATTATTAATAGCTATTAAACTATCACCTCTTCAAAACTTTGTTGACAGTATTTATCCTGTCTGACATGCTACTTTTTGCACCTTTAAAAAATATTTTGAGGAGTTCCCTGGTGGTGTACTGGCTTAAGGCTTCAGCGCTGGCGCTGTCAACGCTGAGGTCTGGGTTCAATTCCCAGCCAGGGAACTACCCACATACTACAAATTAAAAAAAAAAAAAAAATTATGAAAATTGTCGAACAAATTCAAAAGTAGAGAAAACCCTATAATTAACTCATGGACCCTACCCAGCTTTAATTAACATCAACTCATGGCCAATTTTATTTTATCTGTAACCTCTCCTCTTCCACAGTATATGTTACAGCAAGTTCCAGAAACATCAATTGTACATATCACATCTGCTGAGTGCAGTTGTCCCTTTTTTATTATAAAAATGGGTGAAATGGGTCTGCTTATAATGACAGGTAGATGATAAGGCAAGAAAGGCCATCATTCTTTTGCAAAAATTAAGATAAATGAAGAGCTTAATGCTGAGTAATGTTTATGTTTTATAATTATACAGTTATGGCTATTAAAAATGTCTTAATTTTTTCTTTAAAAAAAAAAACATTGTTAAGTAATTACTTTTTTAACAAGTTTGTTCTTAGGAATGCAAATTTCTCCTTACAGCAGAGCTAAGTGCAAATGTACCCATGACCCACAGCTGCGACATACATAGCATTCCTACGTATGCTCCGTGTCAGTAAATAGAAATGAATAAAATGTAGAAGAAACACTCCAAAGCAGGTAAAGTGTGATATTCCATAAACTTGTATATTAAAGATAAAAACTGATTACCTCAAAGACCAATGGTTCATCCGAGATAGTGACCAGCTGGTCTCCTTATATTTAGTGAGCAGTTCATAGAATACTCGGGGAGTCTTATAGTAATGACAAAGTTAGGGTAAACAGGCTCATCTACTCAACTGAGGCACATTTCCTAGTTAAAAAATAATTCAGTAATAATGGTGAGTGTCACCATTATTTGAGATATATATCAATGATCCTTATTTAAACCACAAAACACACATTATCTTAAGATTCAGTGAGAGGAAAGTAAGCACAAATGACCATCAATGCAAATATGAGTATACGAGGGCTGTCCTGAAAGTATCCAGCCACGTAATATAAAAAATAGAGGCATTTACAGCTGGATTTTTTCTGGAGAGCCCTCGTATAACACCACACATTCTATTACCAGCTACTCATCAGAAGCTATATTGGTAGCAATGAAATTAAACTTAGATTAATTTTTTTTTTTTTTGCTTTTTTTTTTGGTATGTGGGTAGCTTCCCTGACTGGGAGTTCCCTGATGGTGTAGTGGCTTAAGGCTTCGGCGTTGGCGCTGTCAGCGCTGCGGCCTGGGTTCGGTTCCCAGTCAGGGAAGCTACCCACATACCAAAAAAAAAAAAAGTAATAGTGACGGAAGACAATAATCAACTAAAAAAAACAAACAAACCTCACAACACAATGATATACTTGTTTTGCCTAAGCATAAAACTAGCCTATATTATTCATGTGGTAGGCTACTAAGTAAAATGAAATCTGTGGAATGGTTAGTACATTATTTCCCTAGAAGCCCAAGAGGATGAACATCTGTGGACCAACTAGGTGGTGGTTTGTTATGAGACCCAGAAACTTAAGTTACTTGTCATGCAAAACAACAAAATATTGTAAAACCTTTATTTGGAGATCTTACTATAAAAAATTATTTAAAAACCTTGACGAAGATGCTCATCTTTGGTCCAGTTTCAGTAAACATTTCAGCTGTATTTAGGCCAAAATTCTCATTCATTAATTAATACTTAGAATAAATTAGCCCCAAGACACTAACAAAATAGTACTTTTTTAGTTAATGGAGACAACTGGCATAGTTAGCTGCTCCAAATTCTTATGCAAAATATAATCACAACCATATACAATGCTAAAATTTCCAGTTATAATTTTAATCATCTCTGTTGGTTTTCCTGTCATTATTAGAGTCTGACCTTCAGCAAAGCCCTGAATAAAGTAGAGTAAAACACAAAGTATCTTAGGATTTACCTGATATTTTCCATTTTTAAGATATCCTCTATTTACAAATTTATTTTTACCTGTGTAAAATATTTCTAAATGCTAAATATTATTGTTTTTGACTACTGTATTTCCTATTCTGGTACTTGGGAACCAAGTACTTGGTAATCAATATATTAATAAAAATGAAGATATCTTTTTTTAACTATATATCCCAGATTATGACACATCTCACCATAATATCTTGGCCATCATTAATTAACTTTAGACTAAATTTTTTGGGAGAAAGGATAGTCTTTTAAAAATGTACAAAATTTGGGGTGGTGGTAGAATAAATAGGTGGAGGGGGGTCGAAAAGTAGACACTTGCAGTTATAAAATAAATAAGTCATGGGAATGCAATGTACAGCATAGTGACTACAGTTAATAGTGTATTAGATATTTGAAAGTTCCTAAGAGAATAGATCTTAAAAGTTCTTACCACAAGAAAAAAAAAAACAACTTTTGGTAACCATGTTAAGATGATAGATGTTAACTAGACCACTGTGATCATTTTGTAATGTATACAAATACCAAATCATTGTTGTACACCTGAAACTAATGTCAATTATACCTACATCTCAATATATCTCAATTAAACACTTAAAAAAAAAATGAGACAGGGTGGGCCCTAATTCAATATGAACAGTGGCCTTATAAGAAGGGAAATTTGGACACAGAGACACTAAGGATGTGTGCGGCACAAAGAAATGACCACATGAAGAGGCAGCAAGAAGGCAGCCACTTGCAAGCCAAACAGAGAACTCAGGAGAAACCAATCCCACTGACATCTTGATCTTGGACTACTAGCCTCAAAAGAAATGCAAAAATTTTACCTGTTGATTGGGAAAATACAGTAAAAAACATATAAACTACTGGATCTTTTGCAATTGGGGCTCTTGCCCCACAAAGTACCAGGTCCTTAAATAATTACAGACAACTGACAAGAACTTCTGTACAAGATCCTTTCATCTTATGTCCTTAAGAACCACTATCTATTTAGCCATTACAGGACTACAGAATTTACACTCTGGTAAATTTATCAGATGATACTTATTAAGGGTGCCAAAAAAAGAGAAACCAAGATTCCTGCCAAAGAAGGCATCCCCTTTGACCCACTGGGCCAAACCACCATGAAGTCCCTATTAAAGCAATGATGTCTTCACATTCATCCCCAAATTCTAAAAGAATTACATGACTCACGGCTCTTCAATGAATTTAAGATTTCTTAAGAATCCACTAAGATTTGATATTGTGTTTCATGTTTTAAATTCCAACTCTTCCCCCATCTGCATATGAAAGCAAACCCAGGAGGCTATTTGCCCTAGTATCAATATTTAAAAATTGATCCTTGATACAGGTATAGCTAGCTTATTATTGTTTACCCAGCAGATTTCAAACTTTGAACACACACATACTTGTATGAATTCCTACCAATTCTGCTTTGGTGAACTTAAAGGAAACAATATTTGCCTAATCTCTTCTTTGAGAGATCTGTAACAGATGTTTATTTGCTTATCAGCCCATTACAATACAAAAATATTAATTTACAAGCCAAAAAAAGTTTTAAAGTTTGGGAGCTGCTTGGCACCATTCTTTATTCTATGAAATACAAATTACTTTAGGAAGACCTGTTATTAATGCCTTCCTTTTTAAAAACTATTTTCTTTTGGAAAAAATTGAATTTACCAAGCACAGCCAAGAGTGCATCTATGCCAAGTTAATACAAGTAAAACTAAGTAGATTTCAATCTTAGTAATAACATTCTTTAACTTTTCAAAAAACAAACAAATCATAGATCATTTCTCTACAAGCAAACAAATACATTCACAGAATACATTCACAGTGGGCTTTGTGGTTTGTAATTTGGCCCTAAAGGTCAAAGGGAGATAACCTTTCCAGCTTAAGGAGAATTAACTGAGTCTAGTATCTTGCTCTCTTAGGAACCAAATCGTAGGGTACCTGTAGTTCTTAACCTTTTGAAGAGTGATCACACATTCTATGACCATGAACCTTTTCCTCAGAAATACACAGACAAAACTTGTAAAACTTCTAGGAATTTGTGGGTCTCTCTGCTCTGTACCCTTTCCTGAACTGCAGACAGTCTGGGATAAAGGAAGCCTGTAACTAATTGGTAATTGGTAAGGTATGGGTGATTGCAAGAGGCCCATTAATGTTTGTTTTTTTTTTTTAATACCAAGAAAGCCAGAATTTATAATTACTCCAGTAGGGGATATGGTCAATAAAAACCCACATATTTTTCTTTTCTCTACTGAGATTCAGGTGTCCCATCCAATTCCAGGTAAAGAATCCTACAGAAAACTACAGATGGGTAGCAGTACCCAAGGTCAGGAGGAGAGGGAAGGGTAGAAAGATTATACTGGTGGAGGTGGAAGGCTCTTTAAATAAGATAGGTTATATGGTACAATGAAAGATTATGGAATCATAAAGACTTGTCATCCAATATGAATTCATTTTAACATGCATCAATCTCACGCTAATCCCAAAGTATTAAAAACAAACAAAACTTCCAAAATATTGAAGAGGAGGGAACACTTTCAAACTCATTTTGAGGCTAGCAGTACTTTGATACTAAAGCCAGACAAGAATAGTAGAAAATGGAAAACACCGTCCAATATCTCTGGTGAACATAGATACAAAAAAAAAATTAGCAAACTGAATTCAACAGTACATTAAAAGGATCACACATCATGATCAAGTGGGATTTATTCCTGGGATGCAAAAATGGTTCAACTACCCAAATCAATAAATGTGATACACCACACACAAACCCACAGTTAACATCAATTCAATGGTGAAAAGTTGAAAGCTTTTGTTAAGATCAGTAACAGGACAGATGCCCACTTTCACCACTTTTATGCAAAATAGTACTGGAAGTCCTAACCAGAGCAATTAAGCAAGAAAAAGAAATAAAAGGCATCTAAATCAGAAAGAAGTAAAATTATCTGTTTTCAGATGACATAGTACACTATATTTAGAAAACCCTAAAGACTCCCCCACAAAAACTGTTAAGATTAAACAATAAAAGTTGCAGGATATAAAATCAATATACAAAATCAGGTATGTTTTATATGAATGATAGGAAAGAAAAATTAAGAATAAAATAATTCTCTGCTGAAATTTAAGTAATTGGCGTTAAGAGCAACTAGCCAAATTTTTTTGCCTGTTGCTTGGGTTCCAGTTAACTGAGAGTCCACTTATATTTATTTATCTAGCATCTACCAATTCCCATCGGTGCCATTAACAGAGTCTACTGTATATTTAACCAAGGAAGTGAAAGATCAATACCATTAAAACTATATAAAATATATAAAACACTGATGAAAGAAACAGAAGACACAAATTAATGGAAAGATATTCCATGCTCATGGATTGGAAGAATATTGCTGAAATGTCTATACTACCCAAAGTGATCTATAAATTCAATGCAACCCCCAACAAAATCCCAATGGCATTTTTCACAGTAACAGAAAAAAATCCTAAAATTCCTTTTATGGAATCATGAAAGACCCTGAATAGCCAAATCAATTGTGAAAAAGAACAAAGCTGGAACATCACACTTCTGATTTCCAACTACATTACAAAGTTATAGTAATAAAAATAAATGACCTATTGGCATAGTAACAGACATGGAGGTCAGTGGAACAGACTAGTGAGCCCAGGACTACATCAAATTAAAAGTTTCTGTATAGCAAAGGAAACCATCAACAAATTACATATGGAATGGGAAAAAGTATTTGCAAACCATATATGCAATAAGAGGTTAACATAAAAAAATGTATCAGGAATTCATATAACTCAATAGCAAAAATCAAAACAAAACAAAAGCAAATTTTAAAAAATCGGCCAAGGACCCAAATAAATATTTCCCCAAAGACATAAAAAGGACCAATAGGCCCTTGAAAAGGTGCTCAACACCATCAATCAACAGACAACTGCAAGTCTAAACCACAATCACCTCACATCTGTTGGGATGGCTATTATCAAAAAGATAAGAGGTAACAAATGCTGGTATGGATGTGGAGAAAAGGGGACCCTTGTGCACTGTTCGTGGGAATGTAAACTGCAGAGTCACTATGGAAAACAGTATAGTTTCTCAAGAAATTAAAATTAAAACTACCACGTGATCCAGCAATCCTACTTTGGGGAATATATCCAAAGGAAATAAAATTACTATCTCAAAGACATTATCTGTACTCTCATGTTCAGTGCAACACTATTCACAAAAACCAAGGTATGGAAACAATGTCTAACAAAGGATAAATGGATTAAGGAAATGTGCTATTTATCTATTTACCTACACTGGAATATTCAGCCATAAAAATAAGGAAATCCTGTCATTTGTGACAACATGGATGAACCCAAAGGACACAATGCTAAATAGAACTAAGCTAGAGAAAGACGAATACTGCATGGTATCCCTTATACATGGAATCACTGAAAAGGACTGGGGCATAGAAGAAATGAGGAGAGGCTGGTAAAAGGGTACAAACTTTCAGTTATAAAGATGAATAAGGTCTGGGATCTACTGTATAACACAGTGACTACAGATGATAATTCTGTATGTGCTGTATAACTGAAATTTGCCAAGAGATCAGAATTTAAGGGTTCTTACCCCTCTACCCAAGGAAGGGTAAACACCTAAGGGATTAATGTGTTAACTGTTGGAATGCTTTCACAATGTACGTATGTATATCAAATTATCACGTTCTACACTGTAAATGGATTATTAATTTTGTGCCCTCAATAAAGCAAACGCTCCCACAAAACACCTGAACTAATGAGCAGTCTGGTACATAACCATTACATGAGGGCACTTAAAAGGCAGGTGTCTTTTAAATTCTAGAGTTAAAAAAAATTCCTTTAACTCTGGTCAGCATACAAAATGCCCTAAAGCCACTTCAAATAAAACAATTTCTAATAATGTCAGGAAAAGATCTTGGATCCTGATAAAGTTCCCTTATCTGTTAAGTTTTTCATGTGCTTTATATAGTAAGCACTGGTACACTGTTAAGCCAGAAGCCTCAAATTTTGGCTAGACCCCGATTATTCCTTTTTTAACAGTTTGTTCTTTTCATATAACCAATGGAGTCACGAAAGCATTACTTATCCTAAGGGAGGTGCAAATAGACTAGAGAATTGGTCAAATACTGCTAACAATAACAACTTCCAAATAAAAGCTAACACTTAACTGGATGCTTATTTTCTACCAGCCACTATGTCTTCAATCATGTTACACACATTAGCTCATGTAATGACCACATCTTTATGAGGAAGGTATTATATTATTCCTATTTAGCCAAAGAATTAAACTCCCCAAGTCAAGAAACTTGTCCGAAGCTAGAACAAGAAAACTAAACTAGAATCAGAACCAAAGTCTATCCAATTTCAGAACCCTCATACTCTCAATCACTACTGCTTCACCATTTGACATGTCCTGATTTAATATTTTTAGCCTATAATACAAAGATATCACATTAGAATGTGACATATATTACTGAAGTATATTGTAACTTCTTTTAGGTATTATAATTAGAATAAAGTAAGATTTAACATTGAACAGGTTGAAGATTTACAATTTGATTTAAAACTTACAAAATCTGGTAATTTGAATTTTAAATGACGAAGTTAAAAAGTAGATGACAGTCTAATATCTAAACTTCAGGTCAAAGGGTGAGCCATTCAAGAAATGTTAACTGATGAGCTTTCTATTACAAAAAGCACCAGTGTCCCACGTGGTACTCAGGTTTAAATACCTGAAATTATCAGAGACAAATAAAAAAACCATCTAGCATTCCAAAAGATATTTTTTATTAGAGAAAGTTTCTTATCGTAACTGTTTATGCAGTAGACTCTCAGTTAACTGGCACCCATGGGGATTGGCAGACACCAGATAAATGTAAGCAGACACTCCGTTAACTGGAATTTAAGCAACTGGCAAAAATAGTTTGCCTGTTGCTTGAGTTCTGGTTAATGGAGAGTCTACTGTATTAAGGCAACAAATCATGGTTCCTAGAAAAAGAGAAAAGGCCATGTTCCTCTTTTATGGCCTAAAAATAGTTATTAGTTACTGAAAAACCTAGAAGCAGATAAGTTTTACTGGGTAAACTAACTTAAATGCTTCTGTGTTACAATAAAAGTACCACAACAAAATATCACTTTAATCATAACGAATCTGTCAAGTCTTAAGGGACAGGCAAGGAACAGGGTGGGAAAGACTAGAAGCAGGATTTCTCTGACTACATGCAGATTTGTAAATTTCACTTAGTAACTGTATTTTACATAATTAAAAACAAAAAGTAATCCCTGAAAAATCTGAAAGTGAAATGAAAAAAATTAACCTCAATGTGTATCAAGCTGGTGGCATAACTATATAGAAACAATTTCAAGTGATTTTAAAACACTGTAATTTGACTGTATATTTTTTTAGAGGGACATATCCTAAGGGCAAAACCAAACAAACTCACTTTCCAGTAATCATAAGGTTCTGAGATTCTAAAACTATTTTGTGTATATTGTGGGATAAAGCAAAGAGTAATTACATTGCTGTTGGTGAAAACTGGAATTTTGGGCATGGGAAAAGATTAGGTTTACATAAATATATAGTATGTACTGAATTAGAAATCAAAGTTATCAAACACTAACAACTGACATTTAAAAACAGAAAAAGAGGAAAGGAGTAACTTTTTAGATCTGTCCATTCAAAAGATCTAGAAACAAGGACCAACTCAAGAGCAATCAACACTCCTAGCACCCAGACTATGATCTCTAAGGACTATTTCCACTAAACAAAACCAGAGTTTTGCAAAAAATGAGTAATTCCAGGTTTGGAAAAAAAAAAAAAATCCTGGAACATTCTGTCATATGATAAAGCAAGAAACAAATAAAAACAAACAAGCCAGGAAGCGATGGAGAATGAGTAAAAAGAACTTAGGAGTCAAGAATCAAATGTGGGACAATTTCAATGTAAAAAGTAATAACCTTAAAAGACTGAAATACTTAAAATATACTTAAAACTATAGTGTACAATAATTAACACTTCATTGATCACCTCTGGAGGTTGCTAGACTACCAACCCATTATTTTAAAAACTGGTAAGGGGAAAAACAGGCACTGATCTTGCCCTTTTGTATTCAAACTGTATCTTAGGGTAACCAAATAAATGAGGAGTTTTACAGAAAATAATGAAGAAGTGATAAAATATCACCACAACCATAAAGGAAATAATGGATTGTTCTCAAAGTATGGTTTGAGAACTCCTGAATGTTCCCAAAACTCTTCCAGGAGTATGTGAGGTCTTTCCTACACGTCTGTGTTAAGAGAGATCGTCATACTTTTCAACCAAGCTTATCACACAAATTAAATGCAGAAGCAGCTATGAGAAAGAGCATTTGCTTTCTATTTCTACTAAGTCAGACACTACAAAAATGTGCAAAAAGGGAAAACAATGCCACTTAAAATTAGTTACTTTTAATAAAAATCATGTTATTTACGCTAGCAAGATATATTACTGTTGTTTTAAAATTAGTTGGCAAATAATTAAAATTTTTTTTTAAGTTTTAATTTCTAATATGATAAATCTCAATATAACACAGAAACAAAAGCTCCTTGGTCCTTCAACTTTAAGAGTGTAAAGTTTAAGAACGGCTGATCTAGGCAATAAATATCAACAGCTGCCTCACATCACATAGACAGGTAGATATTACGTAACTCTTAATGGAAGTACACAGTACTCTCATGCAATGGAGCTAATCACTAATTTCCATGAAATATAGGCATAGGGTCATCTAATAGAATATGGTTAATGACATCATGTAGATGCAACCTCCAAAATTCAAAGAGTAGGAACTTTACACAATGATACTTCCTTTAACAAGTATATATGAAAAAGATAGGGAGAGAGAACCTATAAATTAGAAAGAATCAAACTTATCAACCAAGTGCCAATGTATGAACCTTATCTTGATAAAGTGAAATGGTTTAAATAAAATCCAAAGGGAGTCCATTTTTCTATTCCCTCTATTTTATTGTATGGACTTTTTCATATCAAAAAATTAATTAAATCTATATCCTCTCCCTCACCAGCAAAAGGAAAAGAAAAAGGTGTTCTAAAAACTGCTCATGTGGAAGAAATGGGGATTCAGAGGCCAACAGATAAATCCTAGCAGAGGATCAGAAGAGCTCTGTAAAAGAAAAATGAGTTGCTGTATAGTGACAAAAAGTTCCATGATCTCTAAAATTAGGGTGAACATAAAACTTATGGTCCAAAATGGGAAATTTAGAGAGTGAAATGGGTACTATTACTAAGTATGCAGTAGACATAAACCAGGACTATCCCAGGGAAACCAAGACATATGGTCATTCTATCTATAAAAGACTAAATATGTAAATCATTTTCACAAAAGATACTCAACTCAATCCTCTGGGTAACTATTTTCCATAGAAACACATTCCGAATAATAAAGTTTTCAGGAAAACTAAGGTACTTTCCTTTTCATCTCTTTTGCCTGGCACATAATTATTTCATAAAGTGGATATGTTTACTTCTTGTTGCTCGGTGTACTCAGCAAACTTCCAATAATTCCTTTTCATGATTAAACTACAAGAGGCAAGTTACACTACCCAGAATCTTGCTTCTAAAAAAAAAATCCATGTTTTCCTATGGGCCTCCACACATGGCTCAGTCAGGGTCCTACTCAATTAATGAACAGATAACTTATTCCTAGCAACATCTCAAATATTAATAGCCTAGGGGTTAAGTAAGGAAGAGTGAGGTAAAAACATCCGGGTCAGGTCAATTAGCTTAGTCTCCAAAGAGTGAGTCTTGGGGCTGGCATTATTACCTACTTGGTCTAAGTGGTATGGCTACGTCAGAGCACCATATATGATGTTAGGATAATTTTCATTTTTTGGACTCTTAGTAACTATCTGATTTTAAAAATCTGATTACTGCTTATATAATGTGCCACCAATAATGTCACTACTTATTTCATCTGTGAATATTTTATGCCACTTCATGGGTTTTTAAATATCAGTAATCTTTTTCAATAAAAGTAGCTTAAACATGTAACAATGTGGTACAAGTTTAGCCTCATCCTAAAATGTCAATTTACCCTTACTTTGTTCTATTACTAAGCTATGACATTAAAGTTTTAATTGCCAAATTTGGACTTGCTCCTACATTTTCCTTAGACCTATCTTTTTTTTAAAAAGTCATTCTACCTATTTTTCAGGTTGTAGGCATACAGACATTTAACTTACATGGCTATAGTAGTTTGCACCACAGAAATTAAGAAAATAAAAATGTATGCATCCATACAATAACCCGTATGTCAGGCATGCAGTCAATCAATTACACTGCCTCAACAGCCTTCCTTCTACATTAATTAGGACGTCAAACTCTTTTGTGTTTAAAACTAAAATAAAGTTAAAAAAAAAAGTGTCCTAAGATTCTACCCCAAATGTTATCATAATAAACATTTACCTTTTAAATAACCATGTATAACTATGGGTCTTCCCTTTCCATCTGTCTGGCTTCTCTTATAAAACAAGTCAACTCTCAACAGCCTATGTTAATAATGGAAAAGGTAACATAAATGCAGAGGCAGTCTAATTGCCAACAGGTCCTTCCAGGTTCTTCTTCATAAATAAAACCTTCCTTGGATACCAAGAATGCTCAAACAGATGATTATTAACACTGCAGATGTTCTTCACAGAGCTATGAGAGTACAATTGTACATGTTGTGGCATGCACAGAGGTCAGTGGAAGGAAATAGAATTTTTCAACACAGACCAAAGATCATAACAGGATAGGAATAAAAAACTGTGGAGACAGGGGAAAAAACCCCACCTCATATAAAAGGACAAACAATGGGTGCAAATAAAAAACAATGAGATCCATCTAGACACATATTAAAATTAACATCTCAACATTATTGCGCTAACATGATACTAGAACAGCTTCACTAAATCATAATTCCTAAGAATTATGAAATAATCCTCTTACTATATTCAGCAGTGTACACACCTTATTAGATTACTGGATTTCTGAGTCTTCACATTTCAGGAGTGGAGAGGGAAAAAAATCTCAGTATCAGAATACAACAATAAAAATGATAAAAATAAAATTTTTTTTTCAGGGAGTGGTGCTGTGGGAAAAAGAAAGCCTGAAGAACATCATGAAGCTTGAAGAAAAAATTCTGAAGAATGAAAAATTGATATATGAACAATTAATTTCACCTCCATTAACAGAAAGGGGTAAACATAAACAACGGTTTAATTTTTTAACCTTATTTTAGTCATAAATCTTAGTTATACAAATTAGTAATTCCTAATACAAATACCAAATATTATCTGAGATTTTCCCTTTCTTAATAATACAGTGCATCTGGTCATAATGATTGGGTGCACAGCCAATGAAAATTAAGTATGCTTAAGTATTTTTTTCTGTAAAGCGGAGAATCTGAAATGGTTTATCAAGAAAAATGGAAGATGTTGAAGTTATAAAATCTCACTACTGACTTTTAAGAATAGGACAAATGAGCTTTGTATTTAAGTACATACAAACAAACCTATAACCTATGTAAAAATCATATTAGCCCATCTTATTTCCCCCCTTTGTTCTAGTTTCTTTTTCAGTGGGGAGAAGTGTTGTGGGATAATAACAGCAGAAAATAAGGTGCAGTAGCGGCAAAGAGAAGATGAGGTAGTGTTGCATTTCACCTCCACTCTGGTCTACTGCTAGCTGAGTCTTACTGAAAATGAGATTAGCTGTTTGGGGAGCCAAAGCAGTTATCAAAACCTTTGGGATCGAAATATGCCCTCCTCATTCCCCAACCTCTACCCCACTGGTAAGAACTTTTTAGGGCCTCTGGCAAGATTCTGGTAATAGGAGCAGTAGAAGCTATAATGAAGAAATTTCTAATTATTTGGCAAGTGTGTATGTGTGTACAGGAGTACACAAAAACGGTATTTACCTTAGAGCTAGCAACATGGGTCTTAGTACATGTACTGTCTGGAATGGAGGCCAGGGATTGAATTAGACGGCTTCTATTTTAGTCTCAAAAATCTAAGGGAATAATCCATGTGAATGAATTATAAAGAAATGAAATGACTACCCTAAATTTCTATAGTAATATAAAATACAGCTTTCTGAATCTCATGTTAACATTGTTGTCATCTTACTGATGAAGTTCTAACGGCAATGATAATTAGTCACTCAAATTCCCCTTTTCAGATCAAAATACGTTATTACTGCAGAGAAATATAGACACAGAAATATAATGTTAAGTAGGTAACACATCTTTATTTTACAAAAGGAAAGGACACCAAATTTGGTTAGATTTGCTTAATATTACAATGTGCTTGAAAGGCAGTTTTTTAGTTATTCTATTAAATTAAAACATCGCTTCTTTGCTAAGATTCACAAACTCTGGGTCCATAAACAAAATTTAACATTCCAGTTTTCTTACTGTCTCCTGTACTCTGGATGGAAGGGAAAACTTTAAGGCTAGTTTAATGACATTGCAGTACAGGTGGTATCTCAATTCAAGCAACATATACATATTCTTGGAAAACTGAGCTCTAAGCAATTATTTCTAAATATCAAATTCTCTTAAAATATATTAGGGCTTGAAAAGAACCTCAAGCATGCACTCCTTTATAAAGGAGGAATCCTTTCACAATCCAGATAATTGCAACCTTATTTGTCAATGAATGTAGTTCTTTAATATTTTGGTTTTTAAAGAACTACCACACATGTATTATTTAACATTTATTTTAGAAGTAACAAAAAATACTGTCCAGGACACTAACATTTTAATGACAAGTTCCATGGGGGCCCAAACTTTAAAATACTTCATTATGATTTTGCTTAAAGGACCAGATAACCTACAGATCTCTTCTAACTCTCTGATTCATAATAATTCTAATAACATGGATGCAACTGCCCACTTTGAGATGGGAGCTAGCACAAATGTATCAAACAAGGTTGCCTCAACACTAAAATGTGGGGGAGAGAGTAATCTTTAGGGAACATCAGGTTCTCCAGGAAGTAGGGATGAGACTGAAACTGTAAGCAGTCTTTTTTTTTCAGTTAGCATTTTACATGATGGTAAGCCAACACATAAATGCTATCACTGATATAAAATCTGGACCTAACAATATGCAAAACTATTTAAAAGGAAAACAAATTATTCTACCTAATCTGGTCTAACCCCAACTCAAATAAAAACAATGTGTTGAAATATTGTTTTATTCAGACAGAATATTTTTTTCCATTTCTTAATGAGAACTGTGCTGTCAGATGCTCTAGAACTGGTCTACTCAAGAGGTGACTTGTATTTAGGAGTGTGGAGAGCATGGGATTTTCTTTATTTTCTTTTAAACTACAAAGATTTAGTTTTTTTTTTTTTGTTTTTCCTTGGAGGAGGGGATAGGTCCCTACCAGTCAGTCAGGGATATACTAAATTTCAGGTTAACAGTATATGGTAGGCATAAATTCAATGCCTGAGTGGGAACTACAAAGGATTTCTTTAATTGTATGACAAAGTGAATAATCTCCCAGGGAAAAGAACCTTCTCCTCCAGTCTTTCCTACCTCCTGCCCCTCCCCCAACAACACTGCCTCCCTGCTGTGCAAAGAGCCCTTTGTCCTGCCCCGCACTTATCTAGCTGTTTGGCCATATTGACAGGCCAACTAGAGGCATAATAAGGGAGTCAGTCTGACATAAGCAGCTGGCAATGTGAAACAAAAATCTTCCTTTTCTACTCAGACCAAATCCTGCTGCAAAGGTCTCAGACTCCTCCCATGCTTCCATTTATTTTTCAAACAGAATGGCAAGGAATTCAGTATATTCCCTTAATTAGTTAGCACATCAAAAACTTGATTCCCCAGACAGATACAAATTCTATATAAATTCCTATATCCTCCACCTTTTTGTGATTCATAACACAGGCCAAGAAATATTCCTAGCTCTGGGTGTACGTATATACATAACATGGCTAAGGAAATTATTCTTAGTACTTCATTTGCCATCAAAACAGAGAATTTTCATAGTATGAAGATAGAAGACCACAGAAGATCAAACCAACAGTTGAATACATGAGACAAAACTGGCCAATAACCTTAGTGTTTTAAAAATACTAAGATATTATTCCAATAAGCAGAAAATTCCTTTTCCTCGTCGTTTTATCAAAGATACTTAACGTGACGCTTACATTTTTCCCTGAGGTATTCTGCAAACAAAATCAATAAAATGGAAAAACCGAGTGAGGAAGGATGGGATTATAAATTCCTTGCTCAGTGAGGGCTCCTATAAAGTAGACTGAGATTTAGTTTCATTGTTCCTTTATTGTATCTCATAGTTCCCTTCATAAAGTGGTTAAGAATTTGAATATATTTCGTCAGAATAAGAGACTTCTCTAAAGTAATGCTTTCTAACAGTCCCCAAGTTCCTGGGAATCCTTTATCAATTTATACTTGACTATACAAAATGATACTTTTCATAAAACTCTGATTTAACAAAGTATGTATTGATAAGTGAAAGAAATAGTATTCTCTCAACTTTCATGAACTTCCCTGAATCTTTACCAAAATAAAAGTTTACAAATGCATTTTACCACATATTCTGGAATTTTTGGAAGGAATGGTACCAATCATTGTCTACCATAGGTACATTACACTTATTTTCTTATGGAGTGCCTCTGAAAGGATATTTTAAATTAAATTACAAATGACCGCCAGCTGTACTAAAATATACATTATCTCACACATTTTAGAGTCAAAGTTAAGTTCTATCTTAAAATGTCCCTATCAAGAGTTTTAGTTTTTAATACCTGAAACAATTTTTATAAGTAAAATGTACAGCTAGGCCTTTTAGTTTCAAATTAAACTGACAAATCACAAGAGTGGAACTAGAATTTTGAAATTTTATTCTACTCATGATCCAATTTATCACTGAAAAGATGTATCCAATAATTGTCGACTGTTGTTGATTATGGCCTAATGTTTCCTAAGTTATTTCAACAGGAAGAGGATAAAGCAAAAGTAGTTGTATGCACATCTGTATTCTGCCCTATATCATTTTCCTGTCCAAAGGCAAAAATTATATAGCCACTCTCCCCCAGAAAGGCCAGAATAACTTCAGAAAGTAAGTTAAGTTCCTAGACACAAAATAGTCTTAGAAGATAAAAATCTTCAAGCATGTATGTTAAAATAAATCCTGTGAAAAGTCTCTATGATCTTTCAGAAAAGGATTACATCAAGAGCCAAATGAGTTCCAAGTAACAGAAAATGCAAGTGAAAAACCAATTATTTTATAAGGTAACTTCCATATTATATAACTAAAACTAAAAACATTTATATCTGAAATGTTAAAACAGCCACTATGAGTGAAACCATATTTATTTAGTTTCTTTTATGGCATCTTTTATATATGACTATAATAAGAGTGAAAACCACCTAAAATATTAGTTATGAAAGTATACCACGGATATCCTTCTGTTTCATTAGTCAGCATGAATGACTGAGGCACAATGCAAACCATATTTGTGAATGACAAAACTCATTTCCATTCTTTTTGGTTCCCTGCCACAAATACCAGTCATGTTACACATTATATAGATGATTGTGGATTTTAGTACATTTAAACTAAACTGAACATATCAAAAGTGAGGGAGAAAAATAGGATCCAAGAGTGTTGGGAGAGGCAGAAAATGCATCTGTTAAGTAGTGTATGTAATCAATCAATGGCATATTTAGACTATGGTTCTCCTTAAAGTACTTCCATACTCAAACTGTTCTGCTTAATCAGAGATCTTCCTAATGTGTAGGAGCTGTGGGGGAAGGGAGACTACGTAAAGGCCTCAGAAGCCATCTTCTCAAGTATCCTGTACACTAGACTTATTCAATTTCTGAATATTCCTTCTCGTCTGTCCTGTATTTCAGATGGATCACAGACAGGCATATATCCTTGTGATCTTACAAGACTCTCTCTCTCTCTCACACACCCCCGTCCCCTCCCCAATCCATTTTACAGGTCAAATTACAAAGAAATATTGTAATCTGGATAAATCCATACCCATATAAAAATTAAGAAAATACTTGAGATTTATATTTACTAATCATTCTGAAAAGGGCAATTATTTTTAGAGTTTAAGATTCTAAATTTAGTAAAATGATTAGCAAAACATCTATTGAATAAGGTAAATATGGCCTAACAACTGAAAGGAAGGAAACACACAACAAAATATTAAAATTGAGTCAATGATTAAAGAGTTGGAGGAAAACACGTCAGTTACACAAAAAAGATCTATGTTTCCCATTCTGGTTCTCAGGAAGATTCTAAAATTCTTACTGCTTTGGTTTTTAAATGGCTTGAAAAATTAACTCAAATTCTGCAGATAAAAAAAAAAAACAAAACCTACCCCCCAAACAAAAAAGAAGTGTTTAACTATGATCTAGTTTCCACATACTGATATCCATAAATGGGTAGGTTATGAATTGCTAATTTCATCTCCCCACCAATAAAATGCAAACCAGCTCAGCAGTGAAAATTCCCAGGAAAGCCAAGGTTTCTTCTTAGTCCTGAAGCAGCCATTGCCTAAGTGCAGCTCCCTGCAGCCAACAGCATTAATGGACGCTGCACTGCTGTCCTTCCCTGGAGACAGCAGCCAGCACTACTCAAGCTTCTCACGTAGCAACCAGAGCTCCAGAGCCAGCAGCTGCTGCTGCCTTGTATATTCACCCCTGTGATCCAACCCAAAGGAACAACCTTCTCCTTACCCCACCCCCACCCTTTACAGAATTTTTTTTTTCAGACCAATGCTCCATGCCAGAAGGGCTGGAATTATGTTTTTAGAAACAATCGTAAGGTCACCCGTTTAATTTTAAACCAAAGGCCTTTTATTAGAAAAATCAATTATTTATCAAATTTCAGATACCCATTTTAATTAAGCCAGCAATTTAGGAGTAAAAATTAAGCTTTAGTCTTTATAAAAAGGCCAATTTTTCAAGCTCTTCTTAGTTAAATTTAAATTTGCAGCTAGAGACAGCGTTGTGTCGTGTCCTACCAAAGGACATAATTCATTTTTCTATCTTAATGACAGTCTGAGTAAACCTTAAAGACTCTAATCCCATAACGGGCCAGAATTTTTGGCTATACAAGAAAACTAATGATCTTTCTGAGAAAAACTGGAAGAAATCCAGTAAAAAAATTTTCCTGTGTCCTCCAAGAGGCCCAGAAACCTCTGACTGTGAATTTTGTTTTAGTCCTAGCTCAGGTTCCAACATCTGAAACAATTTTTAACTTTTTTCTGAGGGACCTAAAAACATTAATGATATAAAACTGACCACCAAGAAATTTTCCTAAATAGGGGGTACACAAACATACTCCTGAAAAGCATAACACTCAACTCAGCTAGATCCTCCTCAATCAAAAGTATAGCTATGTAACACCTGCCCAACAAAAAATATAAATGTGACCTTGGTTATGAGTAAGTCATTTAAAAGCAACTTGTTTAATCAAGTGATGAAGGAAATGAGAGAATCTGGGGATTCTTTCAGTACTTTGAGCACCAGGAAAATTGGAGACATGAACTCAAGTGCAGACAAAGCCCCGAGATCTGGGCAATAAATGAATTACTAGTGAACACATTGCACAAGTAACATGAGAAAGCAGAAAATGCAGGTCATACACGCACTCCTGACCGAGACCAGCAGAGCTGGCAGCAGCATCAGTATCCAAGGGAAAGACCAGTTACTGCTAAGAAGTGAGACAAGCAAAAGAGCTCTATAGAATAAATTAGCATTGAAGGGGCTTTCCCAACAGTTAAACTTTCCCTCTCACGCGATTCACCTACTTAAAAACCAGGGCTTTTTCTCATCGCCATTCACTTCGTATCCCTGGCTTTCAAGCAGAGAGAATGGGAATTCATAAAGGGTAAATTTTTCTGCCTTTAAAGACTTTCTCAAATGATCGCCTTCCACGCCCAAGGCAAGGAGAACGACACAATCTGGCTCAACTCCAAGCTCGAACCCTACAAATTCAATAGGGCGATTTTAAAGATACTGGGGCAGACGCGACTGAGAACCCAAGAATGTGAAGTGGGGGTGCCGAAGGTAATGTATTTAGTGTGGGAAAGGAAGCAATCATGTGAGATGGGGACCGAAAACGAGAGAGAAGGCGCCCAGGAACACTATGGAGGGGAGATCGAGGCCTCCAGAGCCATTGGAGTTGTCATCAGGACGCACAAGGGTGGGGGTGGGGGTTAGGGGAGGAGAAAAAAGTATGCCTGTGTATTTTGAGAGGAGGGCAGCTCGAGGCCTACCCTCAAGTCAAAGGTAAACGTGGAGTAGGCAGTTCTCAGGAAAAGGGGTGAAGAGACGTGGGGGAGGGGAAGCGTCCTGACCCAGGAAAAACATGAAAACGGTAGTGGGGTCGACTAGATTACGGAGGGGGCCTCTCTCCCTGGGAAAGAGAAATGCAACGGTGTGTGGGGAGTGGCGAGGGGGATGAGAAGGGGCAGCATCCTCCTGCTAAAAGCCTGGGGAGGGCCAGGCCCACGTCCCAAGAGCAAGCGCGGAGAGCTGGAGGAGGTGACCCTTCCCTCCCCCGGGGCCCGGGCGTGAGGGTAGGTCCCTCTTTTCTGTCGGACCCTTACCTTGTCCCAGGCGCTGCCAGGGCCTAAGCCCGGGCTGCGGCGCACGGCACTCCCGGGAGGCAGCAGGACTTGAGTTAGGCCCAACGCGGCGCCACGGCGTTTCCTGGCCGGGAATGGCCCGTGCCCGTGTGGTGGGGGTGGGGGCAGAAAGGCGGAGCGAGCGAAGGCGGGGAGGGGGAAGGACCAGGGGAGGAGGAGG